>JAUZST010084573.1:0-20188 GCA_034779995.1 Parotocinclus haroldoi
TAATATATAATATAATATATATATTTTTTTTTATATAAATAATTTTGTGTATATACGTATATATATACAACATTTTTTATATAAAAAACATATATATTACATTATATATTGTAATTATATATTACATTACATATATATATATATATATATATATATATATATATATATAGAGAGAGAGAGAGAGAGAGAGAGAGAGAGAGAGAGGAAAACAATAGTTTTGTCCCCGCTTTTGCTCGTCAGGGTCACAGGGTGCAGGCATGGGTACCTCCTGAAGGTGTCCTGCAAAGAGCACACTGAGAGCACGCTGGTAAAAAAAAAAAAGGTCTGAAAGAAGAACCTCAATAAACTTCTTAATATAGACTTTATTTTATCTTTTATATGCAAACATAGGTAAAGAAACGCTCAGTGTAATGGTTCTTATTAGCATTTTACAGTATGAAATACATCTTGTTATGTTAGGGCTTTAAGTTTGCAGCCATAAAATCACCCATCAAGCGTCAACGAGAGTCAAAATATTATACATGCTACAACCAACAACTTTTAAAGACGTATTAATAATGCGTATCATATAATCTGCTTTAATTCTATCAAAAGCTTCTGGTCCTGAGGGAGAGCAGGGTTTTTTTTTTTTCAATATCAGTGCCTCATGAGACAGAAAACGAAAGAAATATACAACCCAGATTTGCATAATTGAAAAAAAAATCAAACCTCTAATAATAACTGATATAACGAAAAGGGCAAACGGAAAAAACAGACGGGAGTTCATATATCACTTCTGCTTTCCTAGGAAGGGTAGGGAGGGTGAAACCATGACTTAATCCAAATAACCTGGGGTTATTGCCTTCTATATGCCCTCCTTTTAGTATAATGTAAACGAATAAATGGGAAAGAAACCAAAGTGTAAATATCATTCAAAGAAACCTCACACAAAGGAAAAATCAAAGCTATATCAGAATCAAACAAACTAGAAATTTGAAATAAATCAAATATGCATCAATATTGACACAAATCCTATGATCATTGCTCCGCTGGTGCTTATTCACCAGCACAACACCGCAGTGACTCAGGTTCGAGTCCTTGCATTTACATTTATGTCACTTTGCAGATGATCTTATCCAGAGCGACTTGCAATTAATCCAGTCTTACAATCTAAGCAATTGGGGCTTAAGGGCCTTGCTCAAGGACCCAACTGTGGCAGAAGTGGCTCCATAGTGTGGGATTTGAACCCTGGACCTTCTGCTCCATAGTCCAGTGCCCACTAGTAATCACTAGGCCACCACAGTCCCACTGAGACCTGGAGCTGGGGGAAGGGAAGGACAGGTGGATCTACTGAAAAAGAGACTTTCACGCCTGGAACCGGTCGCAATTAACGGTCTAATACCCTGGTTCTGCTGGTGCAGACTTGATGGGCTATATCTGAGGGAGAGGAGGCTGGTCAGAGTATCATCCCGTGGTGCTCTAGCTGGGACCCCTACCCTGTATTCTAGAGGAAAGGGCATCCTGTAACTGTTTTCTGTTCCTTTGGTCTCACAGCAGGAGCTCTAGAGCGTAACATGAATCCATGAATAATAAGCCGAGCTTTAAAACTGTTAATCACTATTATTATTATTATGATTATGATTAAATATGTCGTGGGACAGCACAATGTTAGGAAACGCGTCCGATTCAGGCTCCTGTTCGGCGGCGTCCAGAATCAGCAGGGGTTTATCCAAAGTTCTCGTACAGGCAGGACTGGGAACGGTAACCAAACATAAACACAAGAGTGAAACTAAAGGTTAGAATTAGGGGTCAGGCTTAGAATTGAGGTTAGAATTAGGGGTTAGGGTTAGGATTAGGGGATGGGGAAGAATTAAGGTTAGAATTAGGGATTATGCTTAGAATTTGAGTTAGAATTAGGGGTTAGGGGTAGAATTAGAGTATGGGGTAGAATTAAGGTTAGAATTAGGGGTTACGCTTAGAATCAGGTTAAATGCTTAGAATTTAGGTTAGAATTAGCAGTTAGGAGTAGAATTGGGGTTAGAATTAGGGGATGGGGTAGAATTAAGGTTAGAATTAGGGGTTACGCTTAGAATCAGGTTTAATGCTTAGAATTTAAGTTAGAATTAGCAGTTAGGAGTAGAATTGGGGTTAGAATTAGGGGATGCAGTAGAATTAAGGTTAGAATTAGAGGTTGGAAATTGGGTTTAGGGTTGGAATTATGGTTAGAATTTGGGGATGGGGTAGAACTACGGTTAGAATTAGAGTTTATGCTTAGAATTAGGTTTTATGCTTAGAATTTGGGTTAGAATTAGGGGTAAAATTAGGGGATGGGGTAGAATTAAGGTTAGAATTAGGGATTATGCTTAGAATCAGGTTTAATGCTTAGAATTTAAGTTAGAATTAGGGGTTAGGGGAAGAATTAGGGTTAGAATTAGGGGTTAGGGTTGGATTTAGAGGTAGGTTTAGGATCAGTGTGTCGGTGTGTGTTGTTTCTACCTCTTCTGCAGGATCCTCAGATTGATTCGTTGTGTTAACATAGAGGTCATCATCGGACTCTAGAGTCTTAGCACAATGCATCTCGTTGCGTCTCAAGTAAGCGTTGTTCCCGTTATTAGCATACGGCTCTGAATAACTAAATAGAGAAATTCAAAGCTCTTTACTCCAAACATCCAGGAATTCAACATCAGGCATGCAGTTCCACTGTATAACCAGCAGATGTAACAAGAGCAGTAACCTTTATGGCTCCCTGGCACCATCTGCTGGCCAGGCCACGGCATTACACATGGCAACCGCACGGTTCCGAATCCGTGTTTTTCATTTTTGGCCTCTGTTTAGCCATTAATACTTACTCACCTCTTGTTGCCCAGATTGCCACGGATCCTTGCTTCAGTCCCGTCACTTCCTCCGTTTAAAGCAGGAATTTGGCCCCTCCTTGAAACACATAATATGCAAATTAGTCATTTTTATAACATTCTTTTCAGTTCCTTTGTTTCGAAAAACCAGTAAATAGTCTACAAAAAAGATGCGCCTCCAGAATGGGAAGGCAGCTCATCACTGCGTAGGTACCTCTTTTTTGTAGCGATGCAAGCTATCGTAGCAGTTACTAAGACAAGACAAACCACGGCGACACCGGCACTCAACACTGCATCTGTTCTTTCTGCGGAGGAAAGAAATGATTGACGATCCACAATCACGTCCAGCATCATGTCTGTTATCACAATCTGTGTCACGACCGATACCTTCCATCAGAGCAGACTGGAACTGGACATGCAGTCGGTACTCGTCCTTGCCCAAGTAGTTTTGTGCCCGGCAGGTCACGTTGCCCAGCGTTCCCGCCCGTTCCAGCACTGCCGTGCTCCCACTCTCGAAGGAGGTGATGTTAAATTCGGGAGAGGTGGCATTTCGTCCGTCGACGATCCATGAAAAGGAAGGCGTCGGCTGAGAACGTGCATGACATTCGCAGAGCAGGGATCCATCCAGGTCCGAGCAGGACGAGTTCAGGAGGATGGCGGGAGGATCTGAGACACAACACCGAAAAAGTAAGGGGTAAGATCATGCCTCATCTGGTCAGGGTTCGACCCGTGTTCAGAAATCCAGACAACAAAAGACCAACAGTACTCACAGTTGACCTTGAGCGATAGCCACTTTGATTCTTGTTTCCCAATGCGGTTCGAGACAACGCAGGA
Organism: Parotocinclus haroldoi; assembly: GCA_034779995.1. Taxonomy (NCBI): domain Eukaryota; kingdom Metazoa; phylum Chordata; class Actinopteri; order Siluriformes; family Loricariidae; genus Parotocinclus; species Parotocinclus haroldoi. The sequence goes on from JAUZST010084573.1 coordinate 3,666, forward strand.
CACAGACGTCTCCCGTCTCAGACCCTGCAGGACTACGACTCTTCCTTTACCCTGGATGGTGATGTTCTGCGGGATAACGTGCCACTGATAGTCGCTGTCAGAAGCTCCGGGCTTGCTCACGCTATTACATGTGAGTTTGATCTCACCGCCCTCAAGCAGTTCGGATGTTCCTTGGTAAACGACTTCTACGTTTCCAGGGGCATCTGTGGAGACGTTAGGTATAACTGTATATGAGTACGTGTGGGCATGTGCGAGGTGGGGGTTCGGGGGGGTGAGGCGGCACACGTGGACACATTCATAACATTTGCAAACCATCATTTGTTATCGTTGCATCATTTGGAATCCTCTACTCACATAAAATATCGAGCTGTTCTCCGTTGCTAACTGCTTCATTTCCAGAACTGAAGACGCTCCTACAGCTGAGGGTTCGACCCTGGTCTTGATGCTTCGCTCTGAACGCCGCTGTGGCCACAACCGACCAAAATCCATTCCCATTTTCCGTGTTGGTCACTTTCTGAGCCTCCGGAACAAACCCCATCCATTCCATCTTGGGTGGAGTTGGGCAGGAGTGGCGGATTTGGCATGTTGCGTAGAAAACTCGTCCTGCTAATTGTGTGCGGTTGGCCACCTTCATCTGAATCTGAGGTTTGACTGTAGACAAGACTTCGGTGATGGTTTCGAACCAAAACGACTTGACCTGGTGGAACCTTACTTACAAACGTTACACTTACCGACATTTATCACTGTGTATGGTTTATAAAAGTATTGTTCATGGACGTAGACGTAGACGCCCTGGTCCTGGTGCAGTTGTTGGATGTTGTCGATCCTTAAAGTGCAGTTTCCCTCGCTGTTCTTTCCTTGGACTGAAGTCCTTCCCTGAAACTCCTCAATCACCTCTGTATTTGTTTCGGAGTACACAAGTGGGTAGCCGAAACCCTTGTACTTGTACCATATCACTTCGGAGTAAGGCGTCGTTTGGCATGGCACCAAAACGCAGCTTCCAATGCTGGCAGTGACTGAACTGGGCAGCTTGACTTCCCCGTTCTGGCCGAAGCACAGCTTGGTCAGCAACAAAACTGGAAGGATGGAAGGCTTATATTTATTGATCCAAAAAGAAAAGAAATGTAAAAGATTAGAAACGCATTCTGTCGTGCCCCTCGTGTGGCGCACAGTGCTTCAAACAGGGGCATTTTAACCATCTATCAGCCTTCGTGCAGGTATATACACCGGGTGTCTAAAAAGATCTCTAACCACGAGCATTAACAGGAAACCAAGCTCTACTTAGCTGCTCTCTCAAGCCATAAAAATAGCAAGAACATTTAAAGCTAGAGTTATAAAAAACATGGGGACAGGCCTTAATAATAGACCTTCAGTATCATCCATTGGTTCAAAACTTGCAAGAAAAACGGCTGAGACAATGCTTCCGCCACCATGTTTCACAGGAAGTACGCAGCTTTGTTCAGCACTGCTTTTCTTTTCACAAAGGCTTTGTGTAAAGCTCGATCCACACACCCAGACCGGCCGATCAATACCGTTTCCCTGACCAATTGATCGATATCCTCCCGTCATGGGACGTCTCTGAATTCATTTGGTTCCCTTCTACTAAACGTGTGCCTTTCCACAGCCCTGTGAGCAGCCTGAAAGCTAAAAAGCTTATGGTATGACAGGAAACATTTGGTTACCTGTCAGACAGAGCATCAGCGCCCCAGATCTCTCCATCACCGAGCTGGAAAGGAGAAGAAAGAGCGAAACGTTTTGAGATGTAACTTCTAACCGGAGCCATTAGCAAGTCAACGTTTCGAGACCTTACAAAGAATACGGGGAAAGCTTAGCACGTTCTTCTCACAGTCCTGGAGCCAAAAACAAAACTCGTGCCAGTGCTACTGATACTACACCTTAGTCGTATTGCAGACCATGCCAAGATTGGCCGGCACTGCTTTGGGCACAGCCCCTGACCGTTCTCGTCTTTAAGAGCAAAACCTTTGAAGGCTAGATGTATGAAGCACATAAGCTTGACGAGGTGAAGCTTTACACCTAAGCGGCCAAGTGTGTGCCAACGTTCATGCAGCCGGACTGTCTTCACGGACCTGCAAAGAAACCCAAAATAATTAAATAGGCCATGGAGGTCGGGTCCTCCCAAGGTTTCTTCCTTCTACTTTCAGGGAGTTTTTTTCCTTGCCACTGTCGCCCTAGGCTTAATTTGGGATTGGCCTTTTTAGACCATATAAGATTGTAAAGCTGCTTTGACACAACGCTCTGTTGTTAAAAGCGCTATAGAAATACATTTGATTTGATTTGATTTGAATTGATATGATTTAAATAAGGCAGTTAAAATTCAAAAAAGTCCAGACCCTCCAGGAGCAGCCAGGAACAGTGGAAGGGGATCTGGAGAGGAAATTGAACCAAATCGGGAACCTATCCTACTCCGGATCGTCCTTGTTCTTCTTGTTATTATTATTATTATTATTATTATTAGTAGTAGTAGTATTAACGATCGTCTTCTTACCTTCCACTCCTGCAGATGTTCCTCTCACTGCGACGTACAGATGTTTCCGATCAGAGGTATTTATCTTATCAGTGAGGCTCGAACTTCCTCTGCCTTCTTTCGAAACACAGACCGTGGAGCTGGGCATGTGGCGCAGTCCAGCTCATCTGAAAAGTGTCTTTGCTGGTGTTTGAGATCTTGCACATCTAGAGATGTGAGCGCTGCTTTTGCACTTGAAATCATGTGATCTTCCGTCGTCTCGCAGTTTATTTTAGCAGCTCTATTTATACATTACACAACGCATTCTGAAACTGTTCAAATTTGCGCTTGTGTCTATGATAGGCAATCGTGAGGTCTGTGGTCTGCAGGAAATAATAGCAGAACGCTTTCTGTGTCGTGCATCGTGAATACGATAGTATCGCCAACTTTAATCATGTTATAAGCTTACCAAAGTCAAAGGGAAACTTTTAGATTTGAATCGGTTTATCCACGAAGACAACAAACCAGCAGGAGCAACATCTCCTCAGACCGCTTTTTTTTTTTTTTTTATAAAAGAGAAACTTACTCCCTTAATGAATTTGTTTATTTATTTTTTTTAATTCATTGAATGAAATCGTTCCTTTATTGCTTGGTTTACGATTGGAAAGAGGTTGAAAGTGTATTCTGTCAGGACTTTTATTTACATCAATTTGAAGAGAAACTTTTAGGGTCTCTCTCCTGATCCTGATTTATTTTGATTGATGAAGCTGCACTTCAACTCCAGCCTGCGTGTGATATCCAGAACAAAGGGTTAAAAACGGCTTTCTTGCTTCCTGTCATGCGGGGGCACCCCTGGTCTGGACGAACCCTGAAGCTCGGAAAACAAAACGAAACGGAGGGCACTGGATTCGAACCCTGATCCAGGGGAACGGCCATCAGGTACGAAGATGGGTCTGGACTTCAGACATGACTTGGTAAATATTGCCCGGTGGAATTTAGACACGTCCCTGAAACTTCTACCTAAGCAGGAACATCATCCTTTGACAAGTGGATCTCACCTTGCCAGAGGCGGGATACAAATCAGTGCTCTACCAGCTTAAGCCACTTTGTGTTTGTAGACATGTATCCCACCTCTAGCAAGCTGAGGTCCGGCTGTCGGTCTCAGGAGTCCGGTTCCAGCTTTGTGGCTGAATTTCAGTGAGTCCTGTTCACCCATGCCTGTGTTCCGCCTCACCAGGGGCCTCCTCCTCCTCCTCGAGTCTAGGGAGCTGGGTCAATCAGGGTCTGATTAATTTGGCAGACACGCTGTAGTTGCAGTAAACACGAGCCTAACGTCGAATTCATTAAATACGTTAAATACCTGAAATACAACTTCAGGTAAGCGTCAGGTGCAACCATGGTTACGCAGAGACCGCAGCATCGCGTCCTGTCATTGGTCTCTTCCGGCCGAGCTCGAAACACCGGGGCGTCCGGTTCGCTCCGGCTTTGTTGTGCTTTCGCATAGCCCAGCAGGTCGACCTTGGGACGAAGAGGAGGATGTAACCGAGATAAAGCAGGTGAGATAAAGTTTAGGCACCCCTGCTTAGACGTTTTGTTTGGTTTTCTGATTAAAACGCCGTGACACGGTTTCCGTAGCTCGGGTTTGACAGGCTAGTAAACAAGCGGAACAAAGCGCTAAGTGGAAGGGTGCCAAAACTTTTTCACAGCAACCGCATGATAATGCAGTTACTGATACAGATCCTAATCTTAATACAAGTGAGAAAAAAAGCTGCCCTGTTAAGCCTAATGTTCTGTCTTGTGCAAAAGTTTTGGCACCTCTCCTTCCCCTGCTGACAAAAATAAGCATTGACCAGCATCAGAACCATACTGGTTTAAACTGGCGTGGTGCTGGTTTTGCCCGTTGTCCAGCATAACCTTGCTGGCAAAGCTGGTTACACAGTATGATCTTGCTGGTTGTGTTGTTCAACCTAGTCACCAGCATACTCATAAAAGACCAACATGTGCTGGTCACCACCATCCAAAAACCAGCAAAGGACAACATGCGCTGGTCACCACCATCCAAAAACCAGCAAAGTACAACATGTGCTGGTCACCACCATCCAAAAACCAGCAAAGGACAACATGTGCTGGTCACCACCATCCAAAAACCAGCAAAGGACAACATGCACTGGTCACCACCATCCAGAAACCAGCAAAGGCCAACATGCGCTGGTCACCACCATCCAAAAACCAGCAAAGGACAACATGCGCTGGTCAGCACCATCCAGAAACCAGCAAAGGACAACATGCGCTGGTCAGCACCATCCAAAAACCAGCAAAGGACAACATGTGCTGGTCACCACCATCCAAAAACCAGCAAAGGCCAACATGCACTGGTCACCACCATCCAAAAACCAGCAAAGGACAACATGCGCTGGTCAGCAGCATCCCCAGCAAAAACATCTTCATAACACAACAAACTCTGATCACCACCAAGTCCAGCATCGTACTGATCTGTTTTTTTTTTTCAGTAGGGGAACGCGGACTCTACGTTGAACCGCATTGTTTGGTAAGGTGTGAACTGAATCGATCTGGATTTAAACCACGAATATTTGTCTCTTTCAGGGATGGGAGAAATGCCTCCTCCAGCCAGAAGAGCAAAAACTGTTGAGAGAGCGTCTCCAAAACCTAAAGAGGAGTAAGCATTTAGGATGAGTACGAATACAAAAATACGCTCCAGTTAACTTCTGTACGTCCTGAAGATGTTATGTTCAGGTGTTTGGTGTTTTTCATCTAAACTTTTAAACCCTTCAGGACATTGGTACTATGTTCAGGGGGCACTACTGCATGGGACAGGCTCTGAAACCCCTGTATGTAGAGGTGCCAAAAGTCTGAGGGCACTTTTGAACAAACTAGAATATCACACGGTGTATTCATACAAACAGGTTTCAAAGTAAATTGCGTACATTTGAGAACTGATTAGTATTTGGTATGGATATTTTCCAGGGAGCTGTCTCATCTCAGGAGGCTTCTGTCCTTCGTTTCCGTGCCGTTTTCTAAGCAGCAGGTAAGCAGCAGTCGATCCTGCAGTAACAACAGATCCCATGCGCGGTGTGTGTGTGTGTGTGTGTGACGGTGTGACAATTCGATAGGTGTCTGGAAGTCGGAGTAAAGCAAGGAAGCCCTCGGGTTCTCCTCAGGTGATTGAGAGCAGGAGGAACCCAGCAGCAGGGGCAGGAGCAGCGGAGTCGGCCGAGCTGGACGCCTTCAGGTGGCGAGACGTTTTGTTTCTTTTTTATTTCACATAATTGGTTGTGTTATTGCTGAGCCTTCTCGTTTTCGCTTCCTGCAGCGTGAGGTACAGAGAGCAGAGGCGTTTCTGCGATCATCCTCATCACGGTGTGTTCCTGGAAATCTTTACCAACCTGGTCAAGAACCGACTCAAGTCCAGGTCTGAACTCTTAACGCGCCACGGCCCACTCTGGATAAGAAAGAGCTCCAGCTCCGAAATTCTGTCCTCTCCTAACAGGGAGTGGCTGGAGCTTTCCTCACCTGAGAACGTGCTGCGAGTTCTGATCTGCCTCCGGCTGTTAATAAGAGAACCTCGTTACCAGGTACCACGATTCTTAACGTCATAATGAAGTGCCTAAGATGCGTACGTACTGTTTATGTGTACACATGCCCGTAGAAAATCTTCCTAGCCCTTGGAATAGTTACCGTAATTACTCAAAAACAAGCTTATTCCAACTTTATTTTCACATTTCACTCTTTACGGTTCTGAAATTGAATTTTAGAAATGGAAAGCTCATGCAATCAAATCAATCAAAATTGATTTCTAGAGCGCTTTTTTTTTTAAACGGAGCATTGTCTCAAAGCACCTTTACAACCTTATAGGATCTTAAAAGGCCAATCCGGAGTCGGGCAAACCTAGGGCGACAGTGGCGAGGAAAAACTCCCTGACAGGAGAAGGAAGAAACCTTGGGAGGAACCAAGACTGAAAAAGCTCAAATATTCACCCATTCTAACTTGCAAAACGGTTCGAGTTCACTCAGATATTATAGTGAAATTCAGCAACAGCTCTTCACAGATTTAGGTCCGGACTTTGACTCGGCCACTGAGGGACATTCCCCTATCCTATCCCAAAGACGCTGCTTTGTTTTTTTTCCTCTTATTTAGAACGGGAAAATATTACTTAATGAATTATTTAAAAAAGCATTGATTTATGGCCTTTCCTTAGTTAAAACGTTAATATGGTTTTCTTTGTTATTAATCGGGTTATTGTGTTTGAATACGTCTTTACAGCCGATATATATGCGTTCGTCCTTGCGTCAAATAAAGACTTTTGTGACTATTTGAAGTTATTCGAGAATGAAACGGTCCAGTTCATGTAGTTAATATTTTCCAGAGCTGTACATTTATCCGGATTTCTATTAACTGCTATATTTAGATCGTTAGTCACGGACGAGCGACGGTAATTAAAACCGCCCTCATATTTACGCACGTATCCCATTTCAGAAAGTGCTCCATGAACTCCGTGGATTAGCTCACCTTATAAAGGTAAGAATTCAAATTTGGTCCTATTTCTCTACAGTTCCTTAGCCCGACGCCACGCTGACCCGGGTTCGAGCCTTGGGTGTCAAGCAGAGGGGCAGCTGGGGTAAAACCGAAATAAAGATGACTGGAATGCAAAGGATCATTTGCTGTCCTTCATTTGGCTTCGGTTATGGAGATTGAGGTTGATCTTTTGCTACAGGTTACAGGTTTCGTTATGTGTGTGATGATGTTTTTTAGTACATGGACTCGGTTAGCGCTGCCTATCTGGAGAACGGAGAGCTTGCGCTGGAGCCTGAACGTCTCGTCACCCTGACCTGTAAGCCTCGACAAGCAATCGGCAGCTGCAGAGTCTCGTTTCTCTCATTTCGCTCTCTGTTCTGCTTTCCCTCCAGATCTGTGCCAAAAGGTGGCCGCCGTGGAGGAGCAGAGGAGCTGGCTGGTGGAATGCGCAGCTCAGAAGGTTCTCACTGTTGAACTTTGTTGCCTAGGAGCTTCTGTCCTAACCTTAGTGCAGATGTTTCTGCAGATCGGCGTGTGTCCAGACGAGATGAAACCCTAAGCGGCCGATTCAGACGCGCCTGTCTGTTTTGTTGTTTATTTTAAGCGCTGCTTACTGCAGTCCGGAAACCTGCACACCTGTAGTGCCAACACTTTTTTCTTTTTTGCAGACTCTTGTGAATCTCCTTTCTGCACGTGATATGAACGTTATTTTGGGGGCCCTGCTGGCCCTTGCTGCTTTAGCCGACAGGTCAGTCCCTGCAAGGGAATAAAATTGATCGTTTCGTTATTTGAAGGAGGCAGCAGCTCAGTCATGAGATCTGTTTCATTAGCCCCGAGTGCAGGGAGAAGATCGGAGAGCTGTGTGTTGTGGAGAACCTGCTGTTGATATTACAGGAACATGACGTGCTGTCTAAAAGGTAAGCGCGGCGGGACGCGCGTTCCAGTCCTGGCTGTGTAGAGTTTGGCATGTTCTCCCAGTCCGTTACAACCTCACAAAAACACTGAGACTCACAGCCAGGGTGCATAAGCCACTCCTCCTTCACTGAGAGCGATAGGCACCTAAGCAGAGAGGCCACACCTCCTGAGACAAGACTGACAGCTCCAGAGGCCACACCTCTTGAAACAGGACTGACTGCTACAGAAATGTGTAAGCCACGCCTCTTTTGCTGTGATTGACAGCAATGGAATGAGGCCATGCCTCCTCAAACAGGTCTGACTGACAAAGAAGCCGAGAGGCCACGCCTCCTTTACTAGGACTGCCCAGGTGATAGACCACGCCTCCATATGCGTGTTAATTTTCTCACCCTAAAGTCACGCCCCCTTTATTTAACCCATTGTTACTGTATTTATAGTATATTTGTTAGTGCTAGATAAGTAAGTGTGTGTGTGTGTGTGTGTGTGTGTGTGTGTTTGTGCGCCCCAGACTGAGCGCAGAACTCCTGCGTCTGCTCTGCCCCGTGCCAGCCGTGCGTGAGCAGGTACGCCGGTGCGAGGGCGTGCCCGTCCTACTGAGCGTGCTCCAGTCTGATCACCTGAAGCTGCTCTGGAGCACAGTGTGGGTCCTGCTGCAGCTCTGCCAAGATCCAGAGGGTGGCGCCACAATACGGGCCTGGGGCGGGGTTCAGCAACTGCTGCGCATCCTGAGCGGGTAACCACGCCTTTTTAACATACGACTTCCGATCAGCTACGTGATGTGTGTGTGTGCGTGTGTGTGCGTGTGTTGCTCTGCAGAGATCGAGTGTACGTGTCTGATCGGTCGTCTTTAGAGGCTCTGTCCAGCGCCAACGCTTCCGGTCGCCTGTACCTGCGGGACGCGTGCGAAGACCTGGGTCCAAACGAAGAGGAAGAAAACATGACAGCCCTGCAGGCCGGTCGGTCATTAACGGAGTGTGTGTGTGAGCTGAACGTGATACACTCGTGTTATCTCACCGTGGTTCTTTCCCGTCTTTGCCAGTGTGCTGCGCTGCAATAACCGAGCTGGTGCTGGACGACACGGCGGCTCAGCGCGTGGTGCAGGTAAAAATCCCCAATCCCTCGATTCCATGCTCCCATGTTACCAGTGTCCCGAGGGTCTGGGATTCAGGGCCCTATGCTTTAATGCTGGTATGATTTCAGTCCCAGGTGTCTTGTCATTTTCAGGATTCCCATTACCCCATGCCTTCACGGCCCTGTGTTCCCAAACCATGGTCCAATACCAGCTGGTGTCCCGGACCCTGTGGTACTTACCAGAGACCTTAGTGGATGGTCTTAGGATTAGCCCATGTTTCCCTCTCCATTTGTCAGCTAAACCACCCAAGCAGGTCGAGTCCCCTTTTGAGTCATGGTTCCTCCCAGGGTTTCTTCCTTACAACGTTTAGGACGTTTTTCCTCGCCACTGTCGCCCTTAGGCTTGCTCCGTTTGGGATTGGCCTTATAAAATCTAATATCGGAAAGCTGCTTTGAAACGACGCTGTAAAAAGCGCTATGGAAATCAGTCTGGCTTGACTTGACTTTTGGGGTGATGTTTCCAGAACCTCACTGGCCGCCTTCTTGTCAATGTTCTAAAAAGCCCGCATGTGTTGTATTCCTGGGGTCGACCCTCTGCCAGCCGGGCCCGTTGATTCCGGGGTTCTGTATTTACATTTGGGATCTCACGCTGGCCAGAGACCTAGGTTCGAGACACGGCCCGACCCCGCTCCAGGTTCCTCCAGCGTTCCAATGGTGTGTGTGTGTGTGTGTGTGTGTGTGTGTGGGAAGGGGGGGTGGATTCTGGGTTCCCATGCTGTGCCGCTGGATAGAGTTTTCAGTTCCAGTTCCCCCTAGGTTATGAGCTCCAGTAACCAGGTGACCCCAGACTGCGGGGTAACCGATATCCCGCTCGCTTTGTACACTCTGAGGGACCGAGGGGTGGATTGATACGCTGTTTATAGAGCACCTAGATTACGTTTTGAGTCTTAAACCCTGCCCCTGTTCGCCCCCAGGAGAACGGCGTGTACGTGATCGCCCGACTGATCCTGCCCCGAGGCCCAAAGGCAGCATCGCTACAGGTACGATTGGTACAGGCCCGTGCTGACGTTTGGGTCAAATACGCATCTGAACTTTGTTTCCTGTTTCATGGTTTCAGTGTTACGCTTTCAGGACCCTGCGCTTCCTCTTCAGTATGGAGCGTAACAGGCATCTTTTCAAAAGGTACAGACGGCATCCCAACACCGGAAACCCGTCGAAACGGCGCAGGGGTACCGCTTTAACGCGGGGCATTTTTCTGCGCAGGCTTTTCCCACCTGACCTGTTTGAGACGTTCATCGACGTCGGGCATTACGTCAGAGACATCGCAGCGTACGAAGCTCTGCGGGAAAAGATCTCCGCGCTTTCGGTACGCTGGCCGTCCGCCGGGGGACGTTAATTCCGCCGCCAGACAAAAAACCCGAAGTTTAATGCCTAATGTCTTGTCTAACGCCCACGTGATCGTCCACAGGCCGACGAATTGGACGGACTGAAAGAGAGAATCGAGGCTGGGAATCAGAACCGGCCCCCTCTGAAGGTCATCGGCGGCTATGCCGTCCTGGACCACCTGGGCACCGGAGCCTTCGGGAGCGTCTTTAAGGTAGGACCGGGTAAAATAAATTTAAAAAAATCGGAACTATTTCGTCTGACGCTCAGTCACTTTAGGATCTTGAATCCTCTGCGGGACACGTCACCTCCTGCCAACCGAAAGAGGGAGAGAGTTACTGCCCTCCGGGCACTGCCTGGTGGTGGGAGCCCTGTATCAGAGACGTACCCGTGCCCTGTTCATTTTGTTTTCCTTTTAAGGTCCATAAACAGGGTGCGCAGAACTACCTGGCCCTGAAGGAAGTGAACCTCCATAACCCCGCCTTCGGGCACGACAGGAAATCCAGAGACAGCAACGTGGAGAAGATCGTGTCCGAGCTCACCATCATCAAAGAGCAGGTAGCTGAAACTCCAGCCAAAACGATGCTGTGGTCTAAAATACAGTAACCCTGACACACGGCGTGCTGCCCCCGTGTGGCCACCAGGATGTAGTGCGTTATTTAAGCCGTGTGCACCTACATATTGTTTTGTTTTTAGATGGCACACCCAAACATTGTGAAATACCTCAGGACCTTTTTGGAACGTAAGTACCCCTTGTGACGTTTGGTTTGGTTTTAATTTTAGTGCTGTCAGCTTAAACATTGATGTGCTCGAACAAAACCAACACCGCAGGGTCCTGGGCGCGGTCCTACCGGATGTCTTGTGAGGGACGGGCATCACCCCCTGGATTCCACAGTTGTTTTCATTTTTTTTAAACAAGCCTGTATGTCAGTCGGTGCACCCTCCCCCCCATGACCCCCCAGGACTCGAACCTTGGTCACTGGAGTGGCAGGCTGGCATTTATGAGCACTGTGCCACCCAAACAGCAGTTAATTTGATTTCTTGATTATTAATTGACCATTAGGTGACAGGTTGTATATCGTTATGGAGCTGGTGGAGGGAGCGCCCCTGGCAGAGCACTTCAGCTCTCTGAAAGAGAAACGGCGGAAATTTACAGAAGAGCGAGTGTGGAATATTTTCATCCAGGTAATAAATGAGAAAAGGATCGAGCCCGGCGGAAGAGCGGCTTCACGGCGTTAATCTTTAATGCCGTTCATTATTTACAGATGTGTCTCGCGCTAAGATACTTACACAAAGAGAAGAGGATCGTCCACCGAGACCTGACGCCCAACAACATCATGCTGGGAGAGAAAGATAAAGTCACTATCAGTCAGTCCAACACAACTACACAACACGACTGTTATCACAACTTACACAACACAACGACACAAATGAAATCATTCGTCAAACATGGTCTGAGACATAAAGTTCAGGGTGTTAGTTTATGTTTACGTTAACATTTGGAGCAATACGTCATGATCCCTAGATGATCTCTGTGTGATCCCTGTACGATCCCTATATGATCCCTGTATGATGCATATATGATCCCTGTGTGATCCTTATATGATCCCTGTGTGGTTCCTATATGATCCCTGTATGATCCATAAATGATCCCTGTGTGATCCTTATATGATCCCTGTGTGGTTCCTATGTGATCCCTGTGTGGTTCCTATGTGATCCCTGTATGATCCATATATGATCCCAGTGTGATCCTTATTTGACCCTTTGTGATCCTTATATGATCCTTGTATGATTTTTTATATGATCCCTGTGTGATCCTAATATGATCCCTGTGTGTGATCCTTATATGATTCCTGTGTGGTTCCTATAGGATCCCTGTACAATCCCTATATGATCTGTGTGTGATCCCTAAGTGATTACTATGTGATCTCTGTATGGTTCCTGTGTGATCCCTATATGATCCCTGTATGATCCCTATATGATCCCTGTGTAATCCTTATATGATCCCTGTGTGGTTCTTATGTGATCCCTGTGTGATTCCTGTGTGATCCCTGTATGATCCTCGAACTTTGCGTATAATTCTGTGGTAAACGAACCATAATCACACATGTATTTTTTGTTGCAGCCGACTTTGGTCTGGCGAAGCAGAAACAGGAGAGCAGTAAGCTGACGTCGGTTGTTGGGACCATTCTCTACTCCTGGTGAGAATCAGCTTCAGATTGATTTTAAGGAATAAATCGTCCACTCTCTACGCTGATCCATACGATGTTTCGACTTTGTTAGTCCAGAGATCGTGAAGAACGAGCCGTACGGAGAGAAGGCCGACGTTTGGGCCGCGGGTTGCGTCCTGTATCAGATGGCGACTCTGCGGCCGCCGTTCTACAGCAGCAACATGCTCTCACTCGCCACCAAGGTCACCAATCCACTTCAGTTGTGGGCGTACCTTATCCTGGATGAATTCGCTTCCACCTTAACGCCTTCTCTTTGTTGTCTAGATTGTGGAGGCGGACTTCGAGCCGGTGCAGGACGCAGCCTTTTCCGACAGAGTCGCGGACATGATTGCACGGTCAAAACTCCCCAAACATCTTCAATCACTATTACAATATTTACCCAAAAACGTTCCATTTAAAGGATCCCGCGTTTCCCTCCAGCTGCCTGACGCCGAGCGCAGACCTGCGACCGGACGTCGTTCAGGTCAGCTCCAGAATCTGCGACCTGATGATGAGGTTCCTGGACGACGTGTACGCCTCGCGTAGCGCCCTGGAGAAGAGGGCGGAGCGGGACAGGAGGAGAGCGCAGAAATACTGCGTCGAAAACAGCCGCATGAAGATAACGCAGTGCAGAGCGCCTCAGGTAAAGCGTCAGAGCATCAGGATGCTCCAGAACAGAGCCACAAAGTCACCGTACTGACCTGACCTCCTCCAAAACCTCACAGGGACTGGACTTTAACGTCCCATCGCCGGTCGGTCCGGACGACCGGCTCGAGGCAGCAGATCCAGAAGCTCAAGGTTGGAACCCAAAATCTTAATCACAGAGGGACCGAGGCTCCAAAATTCACCTCTAAATATTGATCTTTTCTCCTGATTCGTTCAGACTCTCCGTCTCCTGACGCCACTCTGCTTCCAGACGAGCTGAGTCGATCCAGGTGAGGTTAATTAATTTTTTTTTTAAAAAAGAACTCGTTACAGACTTACGTCGTTAAGGAACCTCCTGTCCCGATTTTTTTTTTCCCTCTTCTGTTTCAGTGCTGAGGTTCTGAAAGTGAAAGTTCGACCAGGTAAGAAACCGACAACAAAAACCAAACGTGACGACGAAAAGAGGATCGTTAAGGAAACTCCCAGCACCTCTATTCATCCATTCATCCTTATCATGAATATAGACATCGTTCCAATTATTCATCCATTCGTCTATTTATCTATACCTTCTGTTTCTGTATTTATTTATCCATACCTCCGTCATCAGTGTACGCATCCATCTGTTCATCCATTCATCTGTTTCTCCTGTTTTTGTCATCCAGCCGCTTATTCATCCGTTCATCTAGCTATAATGTTATCCTTTTATTTTTCGACCGGTTCATCTGTTCATCAACATTTATGATATGATCCATTCATATGTATGTTCATCCGTCCATCTAGTCATCTGTTCATTCATCCATTCATCCTTTCATCCATCCATGCATATATTTATCCATTCATCCCCATTCTCTGTACAAACAGCGATGTGTTCGGCCATTATTCCAGTCATCCCTTTTCTCATCCAGTCATTCATTTTAATTTGTTTATACTTTTAAAAATAATTCCAGTAGGACATCGATTCATTCATTCATCTATTTATAACAGTATCCATATATTCATCCATTCAGCTGTTTATATTAGCTGGCCTTACATACGTTCATCCACTCATCTGTTCATTCATCCTTGCGTCCATCCATGCATATATTCATCCATTCATCCATATATACATCCATCTGTTCATATATTTCTTTATCCATGATCAGACATCTCTTCATTCATCCATTCATATATCTATCTGTTAACCAATCATTCATCCTTTCATCCATCCGTGCATATATTCATCCATTCATCGCTTTTCTCCGTACATAAAGCGATCTGTTCATCCATTATTCCAGTCATTCGTTTATTCATCCATTCATCTGTCTGTGCTATTATCTATTATATGAAATATTAATTCGTTTATACTATTTTTCAGTTATTCAGACGGACATAGATTCATTCATTCATCTATTTATAATAGTATCCAGCCCTACATATATTCATCCACTAGTCTTGTCATCTATTCATTCATCCTTTCATTCACCCATGCATATATTCATCCATTCATTCATATATACATCCACCTGTTTATATATTTCTTTATCCATTATCAGACATCTATTCATTCATCCATTCATATAGCTATCTGTTAACCAATCATTCGTCCTTTCATCCATCCATGCATATATTCATCCATCCATGTGTCTGTGCTATTATCTATTATATGTAATATTAATTCGTTTATTCTATTTTTCAGTTATTCAGATGGACATCGATTCATTCATTCATCTATTTATAATAGTATTCAGCCCTACATATATTCATCCATTCATCCATATATACATCCATCTCTTTATATAGTTCTTTATCCATGTCAGTCATCTATTCATTCATCCATTTTCATATCTATCTGTTAACCAATCATTCATCCTTTCATCCATCCGTGCATATATTCATCCATTCATTGCTTTTCTCTGTACATAAAGCTGTTATCCAGTCATTCGTTTATTCATCCATTCATGTGTCTGTGCTGTTATCTATTATATGTAATATTAATTCGTTTATTGTATTTTTCAGTTATTCAGACGGACATCGATTCATTCATTCATCTATTTATATTATACTATATTATATTTCTTTATCCATTATCAGACAGCTATTCATTCATCCATTCATATATCTATCTGTTAACCAATCATCCACCCGTTCATCCATCCATCCTGCTCCTTGGTCGACTTATTAGATCCGTATTTCCTCTCAGGGTCAGCAGGAATCGTCGTATCCCAGCGTAAGGTCCGAGAGATCGACGATCCTAACGCGAGACTCCTCGAGCTGCTCCATAAGATCCTGTTCATCACTCAGGTGAGGTCGCTCATGGCTTCAGCCGAAACGTCTAAGGCAGGCTGAGATCTGACCCACTTTAAATCTCCACCAGCTTCCCCCAGAACCCCAGACCTGCTCCGGGCGCCGTCTGGTCGAGAGATTTAAGAGATTGCTCTTCCGACGGGGCAGCGACCCGACTCGTCTGAAGACCGAGCTCCAGAAGGTGAACGTTACACGAGCTTCACCTGGCTTTAATTCGGGGTTGGTGTTTAACGTTTGCTGCGTCACGCAGGTGCTGCAGGGCAGTCCGGAGGGGGTGGAGCTAGGGTCAGGTAGCAGGACCTGGCGGTCCATGATGCAGTCGACACACGGTACGAGCTCCGCCCTTTCCTCTGTATGGCCTATAAAAGCTGCGATGGACTTAAAATGTCGTGTTTAACAGGTGAATCTGCGTACACGAGTCTTTACGAGGGCGTCTCGTATGAGCAGCTGCAGGTCAGCGTCTACCAGATTTGATTATTTGGTTCATTTTATCACAACCGAATTAAGCTCACTGTCCATATTCACCCTATCTCAGGTCACCATAGAGGAAGTTCTGGAGCAAAGCGGGTATTACGGGACACCGTCGTCCAGGTACATGTCTAAAAACCGTAATCAAACGACGACGACGACGTGTTTAGTCTCTGTTTTTGTGAGTCTTTTGGACTACCTGTTAAATGACTCATTTGATCATTATTCACAGCTGTAATAGTAATACGTCGATTCATGAAAACAACTCTTGAACTGCTAAACAAATGCTTTTTGATTCGTTTGATTCATTGACTTTGTTGCTCAGAGCTGTAGGACTTTAATGATTCGATTCTTTCAAGGTTTGATTCATTTGATTCATTGACTTTGTTGCTCAGAGTCGTATCACTTTAATGATTCGATTCTTTCAAGGTTTGATTCATTTGATTCATTGACTTTGTTGCTCAGAGTCGTATCACTTTAATGATTCGATTCTTTCAAGGTTTGATTCATTTGATTCATTGACTTTGTTGCTCAGAGTCGTATCACTTTAA
>JAUZST010084584.1:0-20185 GCA_034779995.1 Parotocinclus haroldoi
TGTGTGTGTGTGTGTGTGTGTGTGTGTGTGTGTGTGTGTGTGTGTGTGTGTGTGTGTGTGCGCGTGCGCGTGCGCGCCCTCAACAGCTAGGTCAGAACTGCCTAGATGGAAAGTTGTCAAAATAAACATGCTTTTTTCAATCCCGGGGTGCGTCCCCTCTCAAAGTCCTTCAACTATGCAAAATGTTTTCAAGTGCATCATAGAGGCATGACTAGCAGTCAGCGATCTCTCACCAATGTAAACTACCCATATGTAGCCACTGAGAACCTTTATATATGGCAGCAAGGGAAGAACTTTTGCGCACATCTGGCAAGACCCAGTGTATAATAAGATTCAACCTGTTCCTATTTATATATCTGCCTGAAACAGAACTGAACTGACACCATTTGTGTGCTTTGTTTCTTTGTCAGAGTATATATTTATATACAATAAGGATATCCCGATCACCCCTGAGTCCCGATCACCGATACCGATCACACTGACTGGCTGGCAACTTTTCCATTTAGTTATGATGAGTGCTACTGGCTGCGTGATCTGGAAATTTGCTTAGCCTTTTACCTGTCACGTTCATACGGCCGAGTGTTGGCGAGTGTGGGCTGCTTCTTTGCCGTTTGACTGTTGCTGCTCCGGGTGTCTCCAGTGAGCCTCAAACTCACCACACTCGGCCAAGTGTTTGTTCTTTAAGAGTTGTATTAAATTAGTTGTGTTGAATCATTTTAATGTGCTTCCCCTGCAAGGTATTTTTGTTGCATTTCTTGCAGGATGCAAACTTTACATCACTCTCACAGATTTGTTTGCTGCCGCACACCTGCACTGTGTGAAGGAAAGGGGGCGGGGACACAGCACTGCTCACAGGGCCTCTGCAGGCTGCAAAGTTCAAGTGATGTAAAGTTAAGTGATGTAAGGTTTGGACATGTTTTTGCGATTGCCAATAAAAGGCACACGCCGATCACATGTTTTGTCACGGAAATCGGCCAATAATAATCAATGGCCCATCGTTCAGAACAAATATATATGTATAAAATAAATACATTTATGGCATTTAGCAGATGACTTACAATTCAAGCAATCGTGGATTAAGGGCCTTGTTTAAGGACCCAACTGTGGCAGCTTGGCAGAGGTAGGATTTGAACCCTAGGCCATGAGGTCCAGAGTCCAGTACCTTAACCGCTAGGCTACTGCAATCCCATAAAGTTAATAAGGAAATCACAATCACCAAGCTGACCCCAGAACATTGACGGTAAAAGCGTTTTTTCTGCAACTCTTGCATGGTTCAGCTACAGTGACGACTTCTAGACACCGTGTCAGCTGACAAATACTACTTTGTCATCTCAAAATTATAATACATCATTAATTGTTTGTTCATTTACCTTGTGCATACATTTGATTTTTATCCTACAACAAAGCCACTTCATTTTAAAGCAGCCAAATGATTAGATTTGGAGCCCATTATCTATGTGTGTAGATAAACAGCAGGATGAGGCTCGAGGATGGATTCCTTGTGACGGAAATGACAGGCTTATCACAGGCGCTTGTTGAACATGGGAGAGCGCCTCTCGCCTGCTGAGTGTGTTACACGCTGGAGAGACAGAGCAATGTGATTAAATTATGTAGGGATAGCCCTCCGCTGCTGTGACCTGAACGGGAAAAAAAATCCTCTCTTCTCAGGTAGCGCTCACAGATTGCATTCATATCACACTAGCCTGTGTGGGGAGAGGAAGATGGTTCAGACGCTGGTTAAATGGTGGGAGTTTGGATTGTTTTTCAGCGTCTAGTTTAAGTCCATTGTGTCTCTATGCGTCTGTACCAGGGAACTCCTGATGCTCGAGACCACGGTTGTTGCATAGAACTCTGTGGAAACACATGGACTACAGAAGACCAAGGAGCGTGCGTAAAGGTTTGGACATCTTTGTGAAAAGGCTTCTGCAGAGTCAAAATGGGACTGAAAAGCGTTTAATATGCAGGGTGACGCGATGGATTGAATTAACAATCATTAATCTAATGAGCACCATCTGTAGCAGGTGTTTTGATTTCGGTATCTTCTAATCTCAAATTACTCCGAGAAAAACAACACAGCATCATTAAACGAGTCAGAGGCTGGAAATAAGCAAAGCTCAACCCTCGAAATCAAATGACAGAGTGTCAATATTTACCGTTCCGTCGGGAACGAGCGAGTTCCTCCAGATCTAGCGCTGATGCTTATCGGGTTCGAGGCGTGAAGGCCGGATGAGTGATTGAGTTCATGCTTTCCATGCATCCTATTAAAAACTTCTCTGTTCGCTCTTCCTGAATGTGAGAGACATGTCAAATCCCTGACACTCTAAGGAAGGGAGACGTGATGTATATCTGGGCAGCTAGGACAATTAAAAATCAATCCAGTCCTGGGTTCGAGGTTGCAATGGGAAGTGCAGGAAATGGAGAGGAGGCTGATTAATACTCACTCTCACCCTGCACCATAACAAGACCCCAAAGGCATTTAACTGCGCGCTCGCACACACACACACACACGGAGTAAGCCCACACAGACACGGGGAGGACATACACACATCCACACAGGAAGGACCCAGGTCGCTCCACCTGGGGATTGAACCCAGGACCTTCATGCTGTGAATCAGAGTGGTGTAGCCATGCGTTCACTCTGTCACTCTCCCGACAGAAACCCTCCTAGATAACGACATTACTCCATTTTTTCGAAAGTGTTAACAACGTTGAATGTTTGCAAACGGTCTTTAAAATTAAACATTCAGTCCCCTTCCATTCAAATAAATGTTCAGAAACCGAAATTTTTTATTAAGTTATAATGTTATAAATACAACTTCACCATATCTTAAATAACTGAGCGAAAACACTGATTATTTATTTACGAAGAATAACAATTCGTAACATTGTGTACATTTGTTGTATATAAAAAAAGCTAGAGTACAAAAAAAAAGTGCTACATTAACAGGTTCACCAAATGAAATCAATTGCATTGCAATTTTGTAAACAAAAAAAAGGCGGTCACTGAGCTTTTGAACATCCTTCAACTTAAATTAACTTTAACGAGTTTAGAATTGCAGAATGAAAGATAAACATATGACATCATCTGATTTATTTTCCCGTTTTTTTTTTCTCCACAGAAACCACTCCATGTACATTACCCAGGTAACAGCGCTCTCTAGGGGATCAGCTCCGCAATTCCAAAAAGGACACATTCACACAAGTATCTGACCCAAAAAAAGGTCTCTAAACATGTCGACCGAGTGAGTTAGAGCAGCGTCTAGTCCAAACAAGAGACAAAAAGCAATCGAGCATACAAAAAAATGTAACTGCATCAGATGGCATAATAAAGACAGCACACATGGGATCTTATAGCTCCACCAAGCACATCGTGGCGTGTTTTTCATTGTGATGTATCACACCCCAAGCAGTATTTAGGACATTGCTATGGAAGACACTAAGGATCAAAATAAACGTGCTTTTATCATCTCTGTACTGGTCCAGGTTGAACTTCTTCCTTGTGTGGTTTTATTATAGATAACCTCCACCATTACCTGGTGGATTTACAGAAGCTGGTTCCAAATCCATCTCGTATTGCTTGGATCTCTTTCCCTTTGTTGTCAATTACTTAAGGTTGCTCACTGACAGCTCCAGAATACCTTTGTAGATATGGCTTAAAAATGTCAACTATTATTCACAGCCAGCGTCAGTCAAGAGACATTTGTCATGCAGCTTGGTTTGTTCGTCCGAGAACTCCAGAAAGATCAGACTGACTGTGGATTGTTCCATTCTTTCAGGCCAAAGTACTAGGCCAAGCATTTCCCACTTAATCCCAGCACACAGATTCATCAGTGCAATTCATTTCAGGTGTGTCCGTCCTCTCCATATTAATGAGCCCCGAATTCTACATGGACAGCAGTGAAGTTAAGCAAAGGCAAATACTGCAAACAGGCCAGACAATAAATTTACAGGAGACGACAACGAAAAACTTAACATCATGGAGCCGAACAAAGTATCTACAATTATTAATATCAAGGAGCCAGCATGGAGAAGTTCTTCCAGAACATCTATAATCTGCCTTCAATCGCTCTTATACAAGTCCTGATTGGTTTGCGGTCGACTGATGGATTGTTGCTTAAGGAGAAACTTTTCCACTTCTTTGAGGGATGAAGGAGGTGAAGTTTAATGCTCTGGATCTCCACATAAAGGTCTGCTGATGTTTACATTGGAGGATTGGGGAGAGCATAATTTTAGCAGTATATACAGTAGATCAGCATTACGATTGTGGAAAATGGATCAAATTCAATTGTTATAAATACATATGGGAACATTATCATCCAGGAATAGCGATCAGTAAATGGACCTTTATTTATTTTCTGGCTAATTGAGGGAGGAGACCCTCATTTACAATGTGACCAAGCTGTTTGCAGGGATTGACAAAAGGCGTATACAGTGGCCGCTCGGTTCGCTTCGGTAATTTGTTCCAGAAGGTCTGTTAAGAACTTAAAATAGAGTACAGAGCAATTTTTTTTCACATAAGGAATAAGGTAAAATGAATTAATCCATGCTGAATAAGCCTTTATGTGCATTAATGTATTGTATTATACACAAGTGTCCTGATTTACCATGGGGATATGTTCCAACAAATCCATCATAAGTTAAATGCATCATGAAGCGCAGAATGTCTCTACTGTATATAGCAGAGTCCATGATAATTAATGGTAAGTAAATTACTGATTAAAACACTCACTTTAACCTAGAGAGGGTCAAAATCATGAACACAAAGCTTATTTTATAACAAAGTGCTACATCACCTTGTGAGTAATTTTGTAAATAATGGATAATGGACTGAATGTCAAAAGTAAAAGCAACAATTACTCTATGGATGAACTTGAACTAAACTTAACGGCAACCTGTGTTCTGAAGAATTCGATTCCTGGTTTGCTTTCAGTTGGTTCTTGTAACTATTCTTGTTAGGATCCATGGAGAATTGTTTGCACTATGAATACAGTAAAGAGAACCACAACAGAAACAGTGGAGATCTTCTCTGATATCCTCTGGTATTGTGAACTTGAATCACTGTGTGATTCCGAATCGTGACTCGAGTGAAATGATTTGTGTGGCTCGACAAGTTGTGTAGCAAACAAATAATGAAAACCGAGACACATTTTTCTAGTCATAAATGCACAGAGTGCAAAATTAGTGCCACGGTGGTCAAGAACCCGAGATACCAATGTATATAAAAAAATTAGACATATTGACAAATCAAATTAAACTTTTATCAAAATAAAGCTTCTAACAAACCATGGCTCTTGGACAGCTAATAGTCTTTGGCCTGAAGCACACGGCGTTTATTTCCTCCAAAAAAATCTGGAATACTGATTTGTCTGACCACAGTATGTTTCCACTGTGTGACAGTCCGTCCCAGAAGCCCTCCTCCTCTGCCTACCTCTGTTTCTCAAAAAGTCCGCCTTTTGTGGATACAGCTTTTGTAACAAATCATGATTACACACTTGATGGCATCGAGACATTTTGCCCAGTTTACAGACTCCGAGAGGGGGCACATTATTGGACTGAGTGAAGCAGGAGGGCATTTTGATGAATTGCCCACCTCTGGGCTGTTGGCTTTAGGCTGTCTGATCTAACTGTTGTACTGAGATGTTGTACTGCTGTTTTTCCATGGTTTCACTCTACTAAAAAAAAGCTGTGTTTATCTTAAAGCACCCACACTTTAGATACTACTCTGTGCTTTGCTCTTACCTTCAGGATTGCTTTACATGATCGTTGCAGGATTCTCAGTCTTGAAGTAACAATGGTAGTCTTGTTATGGATAAATGAGCAATATAATTACCAATCGATATCTTTAGTAATGATTCTGCATCATTTCCGCCTTGCCCTCGTGTGTTTTGATCAATGTTTGTCCCTGGTGAATGATTAACCAATGTTTTTAGGAACAGTATCATTTTATAAGAATCCACAAACAATACATTTCATAACCACATTTGGTTATGAACGAATGCACAAACCCACGTCATTCCAATGGGTTCCTCACTTCTTCGCTCATCTGTACCTACAGTTTTCAGAACTCACCACCCGCCTCAAGTCTTACGCTCTAAAGTAAAAGAGCTTTAACCCACCACTAAACACTGCAAAAAGCACGAGGGTGGTATAAATCTTTGTCATGAATCCTTTAACTGGTTCACCCGCCTGTTGGTTTGGACGGGCTCTTGGCCACGTTTAAAAGAAACCACTAAGAACGTCTCAGCTCTGACAGACATAAACGCGATGACAGGTCAGGATTTATTGAAATGCTTTAAAGCCCAGTTGGACCAAGTAAGCAGTAACACTCCAAACCCAGAAGAAAGCTGGCATGTGAAAAACACGTGGCCTAGAGAAGCGAGTTGGACGATGAACGTCGAACATTTGGTTAGGAAGGCACTGTTGAGTGTGGGGATTTGAATGTGACTGTCACCACTAAGTCCACAAAAAGGCAATTCAGTGTTCCAACGTCTGTGGTCCAGGATTCCCTGTTTATCCAGAAACCCTTCTGAGAAGAGATCCAGCTGAGCTGAGAAAATATTCAATAAGCCAGGAGGTGTCTGAACTCACCAATGGTTATAAAACCTACAACCCTGTGTTTCCAAAAACAGTGTGGATCCCTAAAATCATAAGCTTGTACACTGATCACCAGAAAGATGTGAGAATATAGAATAATCTGCCACTGGACTCCTCTATCTCCTCTATCAATAAAAATGTTACTGTAGGTGGTAATAATTTTATTACAAAATATAAACAATCCAAATGGTTCACCAACTTTAAATCCTACTTAGTAATATGATTTGTCTGGATATTAAGGAATTTCCATATATAACACTCTGTATTAAGCTGACTGGTTGTTTGTTTATCCTGTCACTACCAGTACGGCACAGTGCTTCTAAAAGTGAACGCAAGTTAAACAATCCACAGAAACCGCATACCCTGAACATACGGAGCAGAGTGGCATGCAGGAGACCTCTTGCCACAAAACAGCTACACTGGGCAAAAAGACAAGACAAACAGGCTGTTCCTGACTGGAAACATGTTATGTCGCACCGGTGACATGCAACACAATCACACTAAACCTTAAGGTTAAAAAATAACAGGTTTAAAATGAACTAAAGTGAAATTGCAAACAAAAAAAAAATGACCAGATTCTTAAAACGGATCTATTAATGCACTCGAAGAGTAAAGTAAAATGAAACTAGAAATGCAATAACAAATCCAATTTAAACGGGTTATATTTTTAAAACAATAACCTTACAACAGACCACGGTTTTTACATCCCTGAGGCCTTTCGGAGATTTCGGAGATCTGATCCAGCTGTCTGATCATAAGGATTTGTCCCTGGGTCTGATCATTACTAAAATATCACCCACAGTCAACTATGAGAACAGACTGTTTGCCTACCGTTTACTGTTTGTACCCCAGAGCTAAACGTGCATTACTGAGATAATCAAAGTTATTTATCTGTCTTGCCCTAATGTTTAGTCTCGCCTGTAAAGTTCCTGGTGAGTAAAACTGTTTAAAAAAAAAAAAAGGTTTATGAAATAAATAAAATCACTAACCTACTTCTACCAAAGTACTGGGACTGCTTTCCAGGTAAGTCGTGGGATATGCAAACAGGACTGGGCTTGTCTGAGAAAGAGGGGAGCCCAGGTGGAGGGGATCATCCTTTGGCACTCCACTAGCACTGGACTGGCATCCCATTCAGAACACTGTACATGCTGGTTTGTGGCGTGTAAAATCTGGGAAAAGCTCCAGACCCAAGTCCCGATCAGGACAAGAAGTGTTAATATGTTTTGTACTCGGTGCATGAAGGGGGAAAAAAGCTGCTTAACAAACATTAATAGTAAAATGGAAAGTGCTTTTAATGTGCCAATGTCTGGTACAAAAAAGGTTCCCATTTTCACCCTGTCAAATGCCATAGCAATGTAGCCATTTATTCTAACCAAATTCTGAAAAACATTTCTTTAAAATCCGGAATAAATCAGTTCCGCTGTTAAAGTTCCTGTAAAGATGAAGAAGAGAGCTGGAGAACAGAGCAGGGAAATCAGAAACGAGTTCCCGTAGTCACCGGTCTCGTCACGGTAGAAATAGTTTCCCTCTGTCTGGTGTAGAAAGTTTGATTGAAATGACTGTATAGAAATGAACATACAGTTACGATCTGTGCTTGTACCTCCTTTTTCAGCTCCTCCTCAGTGGTGAAGACCTAAGGTCTCTGTAGCGTTCAGTTCACTTTCGGGTAGATCTTCTCGTAGAAAAAGTTCTGTCCCAGTACGTACAGCTCTCCGTCCTTCTCCCGGACGGCATGAGCGCGGACAAACTGGAACTGCTCGAGCGCAAACTCGTAGAACTCGCTCTCCATCTTCCACACGTCGGACTGCTGGAGCTTGGAGATGGACTCTTTCGTGGGGGGCTTCTTCTCGCTCGTTTTCCGCAGGTGAGATTTCTTACCTGTGAGAAACACAAACAGGGTTCTTTCATATATTCCAGCACTAGATACTAAATAAATAAGTTATGATTTAATGGAAATACAAAAAAAGAGCTGAAATAAAAGCAAACATAGCTTAACATCAAACAGATCATTTACTGGAGCACCTCAGTGAAGCGGGACCTCCATGTGATCTTAAAAACAGAACTGAAAGACTACTGTACATTGGTGCTGCATCCATTTTTAAATACATTTTAGTACCTGTGACGTCTGAAAGCTCCCAACAGAGGCAAACATCACACAAAAATGGTCTCAAGTCTTTAGTGGAGTAAAATGAACGTGCTATTGTAGTTCTTATGTTTACATTATAAGGCCATAAAGGGTGGACGGGTGATGTCATACAGACCACCATAAGAGACCATAAAAAATTAAGCATTTAAAACTTCTACAGCAGAAACCAGAACAAACTAACAATAGGATTTTAATTCCATTTCTGAACAGTAATAGTTCAATATTTCATTTTTGATAAAAGTACGATAACTAGTACATTTTTGATAAAAGTAGGATTTGTTTGTTTAACGTCGCTAACGGCATCAGCGACACACACAAGGTTATATCAGAACAAATTATATACACACACAAGTCAGCAGCAATTTAGAGTGATCAAGTGACCAACACGCACAAGTCCTTGGACTGTGGGAGGAAACCGGAGTACCCGGAGTAAACCCACTACACATAAATTACCCAGGCCGCTCCACCCCCCGAGACTGAACCCAGGGCCTTCTTGCCGTGAGGCGACGGTGCTAAACACCTCCGAACAAGAGTAGGATTTTAGTTCAGTTTTTAATATCAACAGGGTTTCAATTCGTTTACATTTGATCACATTCCAGTTTCACAAATGTTTCACAAATGTTCTATGATTGGGTGGTGTGTTTACAGAAGTGCTTGATGACTGCATGTGAACTGCTGGAAAAAAGAAATGGATCGCTTAAATTCATACCACCACCTCAGTGATGGGCCAAAGTAAGAGCTTGGACTTTTGCCTTCCTTTTGTTGTGAGGGATAACTTCAGTCAGGGCAAAAGAAAGTCGCCTCTGCACTGCACCAAGGTGGAGGTGAAGTTCGCCTGGTTGTCCAAAACCAAAAACATGCTACTTTTTTTGTAAGCAGATTTTGTAACCTTCCTTTTTTAAACTAGTGGCCTGAAGTCACAGCCTCCAGTTACCCACTGGGTTATGATCACATGACCAGATTTAGCTAGATGAAAGATAGCCTGACTGTGTGTGTGTGTGTGTGTGTGTGTGTGTGTGTGTGTGACCTGTGCGGTAGAGGTCAGTGGCTCCTCTGAAGAAGCGAGGGAGCGCCGCCTCTAACATCATAATGAAATCCTCCAGCTCCTCCGTCACTCCCACCAGCAGATACTCGTTCACCAGGTTATACTTAGCCTGCTCCAGAGCCCAGCGACTGCCCACGTTCCTATGTACACACAAGCACGCACACAAAAACACAAACACAAGCGTACACACACACACAAAAACAAAAGCACGCTCACACAAAAACAAAAACAGAAGCGTACACACACACAAAAACAAAAACACAAGCGCGCACACACACAAAAACAAGTGCGCGCACACAAACAAAAACACAAGCGAGCACATGCACGTGCACACACGTACACACAGACACGCACACAGACAAACAGACACACAAACACACATGCGTGGACGCATGAGCATACACGCGCGCATAAAAACACACAAATGCAGCACAGACAGGGACACAGACAGGGACACAGACAGGGACACAGACAGGGACACAGACAGGGACAGTCAGAGACAGTCAGAGACACACAGGGACGGACGCAGGGACACACAGAGACGGACACAGGGACGGACACACAGGGACAGACACACAGGGACAGACACACAGGGACAGACACAGGAACGGACACACAGGAACGGACACACAGGAACGGACACACAGGGACACACAGGAACGGACACAGGGACACACACAGGGACAGTCAGGGACACACACAGGGACACACACAGGGACACACACAGGGACACACACAGGGACACACA
Source organism: Parotocinclus haroldoi (assembly GCA_034779995.1). NCBI lineage: Eukaryota > Metazoa > Chordata > Actinopteri > Siluriformes > Loricariidae > Parotocinclus > Parotocinclus haroldoi. The sequence continues at coordinate 10,534 of JAUZST010084584.1, forward strand.
CAGGGACACACACAGGGACACAGTGTTAGACACAGTAAATACAACATCCTGCATATCTTTTTCACATTCTGTAGTGAACTTTCACTCACATTTACATACACGCTTTAACCAATTTACATTACAGGAGAGCCCGAATTGAATCAGCAGCACAGGGCACAAGGTGGGAACCAGCCCTAGTAGTTGAGGTTGCACCTTATTCTTTTTGGCTTTTTATAAGCAATCGAAACTTTCTATCATTTTCTTAGTTTATGATGTAGCTTCAATTCTGGTACAGTTTAGAATAAGCTCTATTTACACTGAGATCATATAACACTAACTGCACACAGATGGGCCATATTTAATTCTTTATTAGGGAACCTTTGTGGGAGACATGCTTGCCATGTTTTTACGGCAGCTAGGGTAAATACTTATAAGCAATCATACATTTTATGGGGTTTTTTAATACGTAAATAATTTTGCAAACTGTACTGATTTTCCTTATCCAAACAGAAACGGACTAGTTGGTGCAGAATCGTGACATGTCATCACGCCGGATGGGTGCCATTTGATTGTTGTAGCTAAATTAAGAAAAAGAAAAAAAAACATCTGGAGTTTTTGAACACCGAATCCAACACCACACATTTAACTATTCTTAATGATTATCGTTTATTATCAGGCAACTTTATTTTATTTTAACAAAATTTTCCCTGTTACTTCAATTTTTAGACGTTTTCAGCACAAAATGAGAGAATACATCAAATGTAGCCACATTGCATCTCCATTCATTTTACTATAACATAAAATATCTAAAAAAAATTCAGGATTCTGAGATTAATCTTCTCGGTCTTCCTCGTTCATATTAAAAATAGAGGAAAAAAATAAGAGCGCTTTTGGTCTTTCCATGAACTTCATGCAATTTCAGCTTTAATTTTCAAGTAAAATATTCGGAATTTCTCCCAATAAAACATATTTAAGGCATAGATGAGAATGACGACATTTAAAAACAAATTCAGAAGGATTTTAATCATTAAAATTTGTGGTAAGGTGTAAAATTAGACACCAGAAACAGCTAACTATAACAGTTTTCATTATTTATGGTAGCTTTCATTAATATTGACATTATATACCTTATTTTTTATTGTATCATTGCTATTGACACTAAAACAACAATCTTTTTTTTTTAATCTAGTTATCTATACATGTAATGTCCTGAAGTTGGAAATGGCGTCCATTCAGTGGACCAGGGCCTTGTACTGTAGATATTTTACACATGCTCTCAAATGAAAGACGCTTATTAATTGTGGTAACATAACTGTGACTCCGCCCCTCGTTTCTTCTGTCTCAGACATGGGCAAAACTGTAATCATCTAAAGTGTCTCACCAGCATTCAGACGAATGACCGCAGAAAAAGGGGATCTGCAGCCAGAGCTTCTCTGGAGCACAGTCAGATCCTCCCGACGCCACACACTCATCAAATGTCTGAAAAACACACACATATCATACAAAAACCACAAAACAGACATTTTGTACTAGTTCCTGGCTAGTAGTTCACACGCATAATGATTCCTAATAACGTGAGACGCTGTGAGAAAGATGTTATGACTGATGTCATGCTAAGGGCCTTGCTTGGACCTAATGGTCCATAGTCCAGTACCCTAAACCACAGCTGGCCGTAGCTGGAATCTCTAAGGCACCTCGCAATTCCATTAGAATTCAGGGAGCTTCTATTACTGTACAGAAGTTCTTTCTTCTCACAGTGATTCCATAACTTTGATTTTGGTCTCATTGTAGATCGTGTGCATTCATGTGTCACCAATGTCAGCCTTACACCAAATTCACCAAAATCATGAGAATCTTGCTAAAGTTCGTCATATTTATTTCCATTTTTTTTTTTTGGAAAATAAAGCATTGTCTCAAAGCTGCTCCACATTTTATTTATCTTCTATTACATAAGCTCAAGGCCATACTGAGCAAACCAGGGGTAACAGTGGCAAGAAAAAAATCCCTAAACCTTATAAGAAAGAAACCTCGGTATGAACAAGATTCCAATAGGGACCAAACCCCTTTGGGTGGCTCCGATGATGTAAGAATTTAACCAAGTCACCCATTTTGGACTGTGGTAGCCTAGCAGTTTAAGGTACTGGACTGTGGACCAGAATGTCCAGGGTTCAAGTCCCACCTCTGCCAAGCTGTCACAGTTGGGTCCTTGAGCAAGACCAAATTAATACTAGTAGTAGTTTTATTAAGTAGTAGTTACTTAAATTTAAAAAACAGAAAGAACATATTAATAAAATATAATAATGAAAATTTAAGATCAAGACATCTCTAGAGTCTTGCACGTCGAGATGACGCAAGACTTTGCTCTGTGATTAAAAGAGTAAAAACTCTCTGGCTTCTCTTTGGAGGATGAGATGATGTCAGACGTTAGTCTATTAAAAATGTAGTGCTCACAAAAAAATTCTAATTTCAAAAAGAAATATAAGAATAAGAATTTTTGTGAGCACTTTATTTGTGTTTATCCGGATGCTGTATCTCGTGAAAACCCTGGTTCTTAAAGGCTGAATATGGATCCCTGCATCCCTGCAAAAAAATAAAAAATAAAATAAATAAAGCTGCAATAGAATGAATAATTGGTTGTGATCTTTCCGAGTTGGGTGGAAGTTTTGACATCGCCTGTTCTTCTCTGTTACGTTCAGGTCACAGACTGCTTGGCCAACGCAGCTCTTCCTCACTTCAGCTTTTTGGGTTCTGTCAACATTGTTATCGATTCAAATGTAAAGAAATAGATTTTTCACATTTGTAAATCAATTCAGAATCTTCCACTTCTGCATATAACATCAGTTCTCTCCCGCCCCATTCATTGACTCCCTCAGTTTCCCGCAGTCATTTGCAATTCGCAAAGTGAAAATTGAATGTAAATACACAACCTAAACAGAATAAAGCAGGCTTTTTTTCCTGCAGTAAAAAGATGATGTTTCCGTGCTCGCTGACCTTTTTGTCGCCCTGCTTCCTGCGTCTCAGGCCGGGTCGATAATCATCTCCGAATCGCAGAAAGTAGTAGTACGACACGAGGCGCTCGATGGGGTCTCGCACCACGTTAATATAGATGGGCTTTGCTCTCACTCCGAATCTGCAGCACCGAACGCACAAAGAGTTTACAGAGGGTTTACATGAGAATCAATCGACTTTGTCCAAACCTTAACCCATTAACTGCCAATTTTTCTTCGGAACGTTCTTTACTTTATGTCTTTCCGCCTACATCCCATCCCATGGAGGTGGACAGAAATAAACTAAAAAAATGTTCAGAAAAAAAATTCAAGGCCGTACTGAGCGAGCCAGGGGTAACGGTGGCAAGAAAAAAATCCCTAAACCTTATAAGAAAGAAATCTTGGTAAGAACAAGATTCCAATAGGGACCAAACCTCCTTGGGTGGCTCAGATGATTTTTCAGATGAATTTAACCAAGTCAACCATTTTGGACTGTGGTAGCCTAGCGGTTAAGGCACTAGACTCTGGACCAGAATGTCCCAAAAGTCCCACCTCTGTTAAAGCACCCGATCCCCATGGAATGGGATCATGGTTTTTAATAAGTTAAAATCTATTGATAAAATCCTAATCATCTTTCTTCAGGCAGGAATTTGTAATTTGTGATGCTGGTAAGATCCTTTGAATCCGTCAGATCATACCACAGCATCTCGGTCGGGTGGGATTGGACTTGGGATGGCAGATCAATCTTATAAATACTAGTTGAAATTCATGCTGTCTACAGAAACTGAAGTATTTCGCTCTGGAGGGTGAAATACGCTCTGAAAGCCAGATGTAAATCACGTTAAATCTTTTGGTTTTTAATGTCATGCCGTGCATTGAAAGCTACAACAGTCTGGCTCTCTAATCTGTGGAAACTTGGGCTGGTTCTTAAAAATAAACAGCTGCAACACACGGTACGACGAGATGTCATAGCGTCTGTTGCAATGCCATCCCGGTCCACTAGAGTGCAGCAGCAGTCCTAAAAGCAAAGCTCGGTGCCACGTAGCGTGCTGGCTTCCCTCTGTGATGAGTTTGTTGTTTGCTCATTTGTGAAATGAGCTTCATTTCAAAGACAAAAACTGGCTAACTGGTTCTCCAGCTCTCTGCACTCTGCATCATTTTATTTTAGTTCGTATATTGAAATGAGTCAAGTCGAATATAGCTTCTACAGAGCTTTTTACAACGGAGCATTGTCTCAAAGCCTCTTTACAATATTATATGATCTTAAAAGGTCAATCCCAAGTTGAGCAAGCCTAGGGAGACAGCGGACAGGAAAAACTCCCTGAAGAAAAGAACCCTTTCATCCATTCAACTCCCATCTGCGTGAAATGTTGGAAAGTCCCAACCATATTTTCCTAAACAGAATTTTGCTCAGTTGTAAAAGCGTTAACAGTGGACATGCACTGTGAAATATGATCGTGCAGTAACGTAAGCACAATAAATCATTTTGGAACAAAAACATTTGCCCCGACACTAAAAATATACGATCATATATTGTCATTAAACCAGGCACACACACCATGGAAATATCACGAGGAGCTTATTTCTAAATCTGTCACAACCACAGAGTTGCATCTCATTTTGCAGAACACATTATGCAGGAACGACGGAGACTCACTTGGCGAAGTCAAGGAAAGACACATGACCGTGGTAAAAGCCTGGTTTCATTTCCTTCCAGGTTGTCACATTCCTCACAAACCTTACCTGGAAAATACACAAACATCAACAGGTTTACACACGCATTTCTAAAGTCTTTTATATACCTTTTATATTATTTTATAGTCTTTTAAAACCCTTTTATTTGATCACATTCTGTTCTGTGGGGCAACACGGGCGCTCGGTGGGTGCCTCACAGTAAGAAGGTCCCGAGTTCAATCCCAGGGGGACCCACAATCTGGGTTCTCCCCCGTGTCTGCGTGAGTTTACTCCGGGTACTCCGGTTTCCTCCCACAGTCCAAAGACATGCGTGTTAAGTTAATTGGTGCCTCTAAAAGTCGCCTTTAGTGTGTGACTGTGTGTTTATGTGTGTACTAGGATGGACTGGCGCCCTGTCTAGGGTTGTGCCTGCCCTTGCTCCCAGAGTTGTTAGGTGGGCTCTGACTGGCCCGCGACCCTGTGTGGATTTAGCGGAAGATAATAGATGGGTGGATTCTGTTTTGTTGAGGTCTTGTGCTACACGAACAGAAGTATTCAGACCCTTTGCTACAGCACTCACAGGAATTTTGCTCTGGGTGGCTCTCAATTCTCTTGATCATCTTTGGGGTGTTTCTAAACATTGACTGGATCCAGCTGTGGTAATTTTGCAAACTCCAGATTGGTTTTCACTTGCCTTTTACTGGGAAGAGGCTTCTCAGTAAACTTATGTCTGGTCCAGATTGGTGAAGTGCTGATGTGATGGTTGACCTTCTGGAAGTTTCTCGAATCCGCACTGGGTTTTCTTTCTTGTTTACCTCTTTTCCCAAGGCCCTGATTACTTAATTTGGTGGGGTGACCAGCTCTAGGGGTTCCAAACTTCTTCTAGGTAAGAATTATGGAGGCCACTGTGCTCTTGGGAACTTTCAGTGCAGCAGAATATTTGTAAGCTTTTCCAGACCTGTGTCTCCACACAATCCTGTCCCTGAGCTCTATAGGCACTTTCTCGTCCTCGTGGCTTGGGGTCTTTGTTTTGCTCTAATATACACTGTTAGGTGTCAGACCTTATGTACATGTTTGACTTTCCAAATCATGTCCAATCAAATGAATTTACAACAGGCGAATCCGGAAAAAGGTAAAAAAAAAAAATATATATATATATATATATATACATACCAATGCCGCAATTACAATATAATTGTTTTTTGTATTCCTCAAATATGATCGATCCGTGAAACAAGCAATAAAAAAAGTCTGGCCTTATTAATAAACGTATTAGATTTTTGTGGTATTGATTGCAGATTGATGAGGGAATGCTTGGTATTTTTCAGTACAAGGCCTCAACATAAAATGTGAAAGTCTTTCTGGATGCACTGTACATGGTAAACACAAACACTTTACACTGCACCATGCTATCATGTTCTTCAAAATAATGTAAAAAAAGCCGTTTTCCACTTAGACTTTTCTGTACAAAAGCCTGGTTCTATAAATGCATCTCTCTTTAAAGACAGGGATGACAGCATGGAGTACAAAACAAATTGATATTACTTGTGCAAAGGCTCCAAGTAATAACCCCTTCCCCTCTCCTCTCAGAGGCCATGTTTCAATGAAAGAAGACATGAATACAAATGCACATGTACACATCCACAGTCCATTCCGTGCAGTCCAAGACCCACTGTGTGCCCAGGGTACACATGGCAGTGTTAAAATCAGGAGTGAACATTCTAGTAGAACTATTTTTATGTTCAGATGTTCAGATATTTCAGCTCTAAACGCACTGCAAAAAAGAACAAATCGGTTACTATCAATCAGTGTGGCCACCTGCAGACACTAACAAATCACAATGACTTCCCAGCAACACTACAGATCATTTATTCAGCACACAAGAGGAAAAAAGATATGGAAGGAAATCGAAAAAAAAAAGACCAGCACATGTTCTGGTTGGACCATGACATGCTGGAGAAAGTGGGATATTAAGTGTGCTGGCCACCACTGTGGGGTGATGGCATAAAGCAAGGTGATCACCATGGTGGGTGGTGGTATGCCTGAATGGGAGTGTGTTGGCAGCTTGGGGAGCTGATATGGTGGGGCGGTAGATAAGGGTAAGGAGCATGATGGGACGGTGTAGTATGCGAATAGTATGTAGTATGCCAACCTCATGGTATGTCAATAGGGCCGTAACGATACATCACGATGCCAAAATATCACGGAGATAAGATAAGATGTCACATGGTTGGATTATTACATCCTTTGGTGCAACTCCATTTGTTTAACACCAGAGGGTAAAATCAACACTTCACTCTCCCATAGCATAACTTCCTTTTAGCAACTGGAAGCTCGTTAGGGTAAAGGTAAATGAGAGACTGACTATATTTAATTCAATATATGTTAACTTCATTTTAAGATATCACAGTTAATTTGATGAAACTGTTACAATAGCCCAATTTGTGGAGGTAGCATTATTTTAAACTCCTGATTTCTTTTAATTGTAGCAGACAATTACAATTCATTGTAAAAGACACATACATACATACATATACACACATTTTTTTAAATCCAAGAACAGTATGCATTATTGTTATTTCAATTATTGTTCTTCAGAAAAAAAAAGAAATGCTTTCTATATTTTCATTTCCGTTTATTTAATATTTACTACAGTGTTTTAAACCTCTGTTCCCAGTCATTTCTCTCGTAGGGAACTAGACGACTAGAAATTTTGTTTAATTGTTAAAAAATGTATTTTGAAAAACTGCATTGTTTTCCATTGTTTACACACCTGGAATTATATTTGTTTGTTTTCATTTAATGTCGTTACTGGTAACAGTAACAGTAATCAATTAACCTAAAGAGGCACGCAAGTCTTTGAACTGCGGAGGGAAACCGGAGTAACAGGAGTAAACCCACGCAGACACAGGGAGGACATGCAGACTCCACATCCCTTCCAAAATTACAAATAAAAATGTGAATAAAGTGCATCAAGTGATGATTTAACTAACCTTCTTTTACAAATCAAACCGTTAAGTGTTTGTTTAGCTATATGTCATATAGCGTCTGTTACATTGCAGCAGTTCCAGGCAAAACCCCCACGTCAAGATCCACAATATTAGCATGACGCATATGCAAGTCGGTTCAAAAAGCAAACAAAATACATATATTTGCCGATTAACATCTCCATTATCTTCTGCGAAGCAGGACCATAATCATGAAGTAATTTAGAAACTTTGCACAGTGTTTTATTTTAAGCAACACCATTAATAAAAATGCAACATAAAAACATTAATTAAAGTACTGTACAATATGCTCATTCTCTTCTTTATATCTTGAAACGCTTGGCGGGAAAAAAAAAACAGTAGACGGCTCACTTGTACTAGTTTTCTGTCATTCAGACTTGAATAAGCTATACATTGCATTTGGAAAGTCTCCAAAGTCTTTCAACCTTTTCAAACTTTTTTAACAGGATGCCTTCAACGCACGTCTGGCTCATCACTAGCTAGCGTATGGAGATAATGAAAATGCTCATGATTCCTGGTGAAGGTCAGATCATGACTTCTGTTCCTCTCGTGGTTTCCAGCTCTTTATCTCAATCTTAGGGAGTTTCGTTCTGCCACTTTAGTCCTTGGCTTACATACCGGGGATTTAGGAATCGATTTCTATAAAGCTGCTTTGAGGTTATCGATTAGAAAGGCTACACTAAAATACTACAAACAGACCCCAGCTAAGACACACGGTCACAAAGATGATGCGAAATAGAGCCCATAATCCAATACACCTGAAACAGATGACACAAACACTCCATATACAAATGTCCCTCACTCAGTTATTCAGCAAACTTGCATTTCTAGCATTCAGCACTACTTTTCCAGTACAAATGCAAGCAAGGCAAATCCTAAACTGAGCAAGCCTAGGGCGACAGTGGCAGGGAAAAACTCCCTCAACACAGAAGGAAGAAACCTTGGGAGGACCAAGACTCAACAAGGGACCCGTCCTCCTTGGGTGGCCTAGATGTTAATTGAAATAATTAAGTTGTAGTAACAGTCAAATCAAGTAAATGCTACAATTTAAATCGATAGTAAAATTAAAATTAGTAATACAATTCAAAAGAAATAACAAAATAGATTTTAAAATAAGTCCTCAGCGGTAAGTTATTGGAGGCACAAATAACTAAATGATGGAGGAGTTACTGGTGGGACCTGGGCATGGTGGGACTGGGACTTGGACTGGGACCGAGTCACACATTAAGGGGAACTTTTGGAAACACCAATTAACCTAACGCATATCTTTGGAATGTCGTAGACAATTGGAGTACATGGGGAAAACCCTTATAGACACAGGGAGATCATGAAATCTCAGGATCGGAATGGAATCGGGGATCTCTGAGATGTGAGGCAAGGTGGGTCTACAGTTGCCATTACAGACAGCAAGAGTTTCGACTATTCGGACATTCAGCTGAAGTTCATTTCCCCACCTGGGTGCAAAAGACTTTTGGTTTCTTTGGGCTCTTCTTCCCTTAGTATTGACAGGTGACTCCAGTCAAGCCATGTTTCAGTCTCAAAGGCTACAAAATATAGTGCAGGGTTTGATGAACTCCTTCAGATACAATGTATTGGTCCATTTTCATTTGTGGGGTGACAGGAGAGAACTTTGGTAAACTGGAAACCAGACATGTTGTTGTACGAAGAATCAGTTTCAGAGATTTGGTCCTACATATGGTTTGTTTATGTATTTGGCTTCTTTACCGTCGCTATCGCCATCAGTGGCCATCTTAGCGACACCCACAAGGTTCATCTCAAGACTAGTCATATACAGTCGATTCCAGTTAATTGGACCACCGGTTAATGGGACCAGGCTCTTATTTGGACCAAATCCTAAAGTACCGAAACAAATCCTATTAAATACATGTAATGTTATTCGCTTATTTGGACCAAAATTCCGCTTAACCGGACCAAAGAACGTGAGAGCGAATAAGAAATACGTAATATCTGTGAAGAGACTTCGTCTCTGGCATAACTACCCAA
>JAUZST010084595.1:0-20185 GCA_034779995.1 Parotocinclus haroldoi
CTGCGATGGGAATCGAGTGTTGGAAATAGTGTTGCTTAACTGTTTTACCTTGATATTAAACAAAGTGTAACGGTACACTGGAGGCGCTAATGCGCATGCGTGGGCGAAATATAACGTGACTACGGGAATACCATAACACGTTTGTAGAGTATTCTTTTGTGTGTATATTGCACTGCAACGTACGAAAATACAGTGGTTATAACTGTTAATGTTTAAATGCATAAAAGTTAATTGACTTTATAGTTATTGTGTTGGAATGATATGTATTGTGTTTATCTCTATATGTTTCTGTGTTTGTGTTTATATATCTATATAGACATACCTGCTATTGTGTTAATGTAATTGTGTTATGACTGACTACTATGGCTCAATATTAAACTGCAATGGTCTGAGTAAGAAGTTAATGTTCGTGTTTCCTCGTGTATTCTCAGATTCACAGTGCTCTTTATCCTGTGCATCTTCCTGCTGCCGGTCCAGTTAACCCTAGATCTGAGGCCGGTAACATAATCACTGCATCTAAATAAGAACCACAGCTCCATGTATTTATCCCATTTTGCATGGTTTGATAAGTAGCCAAACATCTGTTCTGTTTTTTTCCACAAACATATTGCATGTTTGATTAGTGTATCTATGGAGAAATGTTATAAAACTGCAAGTTATTTTGTCACACACATCTCACCTGCAAGGTCCACGTTAAACTTTTTTAAATCTAGTTATCTGTATTTCAAGTTTTATGAAAGATACAATTATAATTTAAAAAATAGCTTATTGTTCAGTACAGTACTGTCAGGATCAAGTGTTTTCAAATTGGGTTGCAATTAATGCTGTTGCTTAAAATGAAACATTATATGCAAAATCTTTAAACATGACTCTTGTAATGTCCGGTAAACATCCTACTTTTTTGGTCAACGTCCTGTTTCTCAGAACAATGTGGTTAAACTCCAACTACAATAATGCAATATGTAAATATGAAGTGAGTATAATCACTGCTTCTACAGAACAACAACTTACATTTACAGCATTCAGCAGACACCCTTATCCAGAGCAATTTTGAGGGTTAAGGACCTTTTAAGAACCCAACTGTGGCAACTTTTGCAGAAGTGGGATTTAAACCCTGGACAATGAGGTCCAGAGTCCAGTACCTTAACCGCTAGGCTACCACAGTCCCACAACTTGATGTATTGATGTACTCAAACATCTGTTCTGTTGTCTCCTGACATATTGCATGTGACTAACTCATTTTGATACACACATTTCACCTGCAAGGTCCGCATTTTGTTCACAATTTATTGCCTGTGCTCAGCTTAGCTAATGCTTGGTTTAATGTTACTTTAGAGAAGCTGCATTTTTGCACTGCATATACACAAGTTACTGTAATGCTTTCAAAAGTGTGTTATGTATAAACAATTAGTAGAACTTTGACATATTGCACTACATTAGATTTGCTGGAACACCTTTTCAGTATCACTCTTTCATAGAAAAATAAGTGTTCCGTTGTTGATGTGAACATTGTATGATGACTAAAAAATAGAAAGCGGAAAGGTTAACGTAAGTGCTTTCTTGTTAACTTTTGCAATAGTTCTTACACCAGATGGTGTATAGGTCAGGTGCATTTTGCTGTCTCTTTCTGTAGTTAGTTCCGTTGTTACAACACCGTTTCTCTTTCCCAACCCTACTCTTTATTTTTTTGCTTTGGCTACCGACTCATGTTAAGGCAGTACTGTGGCATGAACCTAACCTAGGAAACATTCCCAGGGAATTTGGGCATTAAGTCGCCAAATTGAGAGAAACATCCATATGCACTATTTAGACAAAAATTGTGGACACATAATTATTGAGCCATCCTATTTCAGGGCAATCAGAATATCTAGTATAGCATACATTTTAGGATTCCCCATAGAGAAACAGTGGCAGTAGAATAACCCAGTTACAGTTTTCTGCTTTCAGCAAGTCAGTTCATCAACTTTCTGCCCTGCTTTCCTTATTCAAAGCCCATAGAAAAACTGCTTCACCAATCGATAAGTTCTTTATGCCATAAGGCACTTTAAAAATGCACCATATTTCCAAATATGAGCCAGGGCTTATTGTCTAGAAGAAGGCGATCTTACAGGCATGTTCCAAAACCTATTGAATGCCTGTTTGGAAACAGAAAAGCTGTTGCAGGAGCAAAGTTGGTGGTGGGACAGTTCCACTCATGTCCTGGATGTCATTATTAAGCATCCTCAAACCTTTGCTCATGCAGTGCATTTCATATACGGTGTGCTTAAAGAGACTACAATTTTTTTTTCCAGTAACAAAATGCACAGTCATAGATCAAACATTTTTAGCAAAGGTCATAAAATGTTTATTAAATTTTGACTTGTAAGAAGTCACAATATTCCAACACACTCCATTGGATGAAGTGTATTTATACATCAGCACCAACCCAAAAAGGATTGATTCATCAAAGACCATAAATAAAAAAACAAGAACATATTTACATGGACAGGTAGCGAAAAGATTTTGCCCAACGGTTTAGATCACATATTACAGAATATTCAATCAGAACTGGAACCATTGCAGGAAATAAACAACAGTGAAAACACCTAAAACTGGCCATATACTGAAAAGATCAAATTATAGTGACACCATGTTTTATGAATAAAAGATGGTCAAGACTAAATTTAGTCAATGTAATAAACTATGCATGCAGTTGGACCAGAAAAATATTAATGCCTAGTGAAATCTCATTGATGGCCACACACTGACAGCAGAAGATGAATTAGCGAGATTTTACTGATCTGTCTCACATGTTGTTAGGAAAATAAATACTGTAACTCACAAGAAAAATGAAACATTCAGCATGACATCCTGAAATAGCCTGAATGGGTGTGATTTAAAAAAGTGTTTGTAATGAAATTTGAACTATAAAGCTCAGGACTGTACACAATCCAATGTCTCTGTCTAACACAAATTGCTTCAACAAGGGGCAGGGGTACCTGGTTTTTAGGACTGTTTACAAGTTAAATCAATGTTAAAAAAGAAACAAAAACAAAATTCTGCCACTACAAACTTGGGTGTAACCTCAGCAGTTGAGCCTCAGCTCAATAGTTGTGCAGAAGAGGCAATGCAAGTGTGTGCATGAATCACAAGAATTTAACCAAATAAACAACCAGGAAATTATTCCATTCAAGGACGTTTATATTACATCTTTTTAAAGCGATCCCGCTCGCCTTTTCTCCCCCTACATTTTACATTTGACATTTACATTCCGTGTGCTAAAAAATTAATTTTGAGACACAGTACAAAACCTGTTTTGGTATTAATAAGGTATTTTACACAATAACCTTTACATTCATAGTTTCAAAAATCTCTTTCTTTGATTGTAAGTCATTAAGAAATCAACCAAAATCCACTCTTTTACCACTCTACACTTCCATTTCATCACTATTCCATCACCAAAATGGAAAAGTTTACAGAACCACATATGCCAGTAAAGCAGCCAACACTCTCACATCTCCTGGAGTCCATGATGCATTTACAGTGAAAAACTAAAGAGCCTTACAAATCAACTATTCTATATCTTTGTATTATTGCTGGCCAGTCCTGCAAAGCTTCATCTCTGCTGAATGACCAGTGTTCCAGGGCAGCTTATTAGTCAGCAATTCTTCACTGTGCACTCAAAAATCCATTTCCATTTGCACAGCGACCGGCTAGCTGTGAGTGCAGAATGCGTGAGAGGAACGAAGATTAAAAAAAAAAGATCTTGTGAAATTCATGAAGCTTTTGTATCAAAGCTCATCTGCAAGGTGTCATCAGTCATTTAAACAGGCCAGGCAGCTGACCGTAGCAGTGAGACCAAGTGAATGCAGTGAGGGGTTTGGTCACAGAGTTATTCGTTTGTGAGCATAGATGGAAAAGATACAGGAGTCTTACTCAGGAGTGGCATAACGTGGTAGAAGACGGTTGTTTCAAATGATCATTCATTCAGCAAAGAGAATGAAGAATGTCCAGAGCACTGTATTTTTTTTGGGCTAGTCAGTTCTAGAAATTTGAATGAATCTACAAAAAGTGTGTTTAGATTGTGACAGCTGTAGCACATCCCTTCATTCTAGTTCGAGCTGGATGATTGTCGTGATGGTCTGCCTGTGGATGAGGCGCTGTATGTCCTAGAGCGCTGTCTGACCCTGCAGGGGACCTCGAGATCTTGAAACAGCTGAGTCTCTATGATATCAGAGGCATCTGGTCGCTCCGCAGGAATACAAGACAGCATTGAACGCACCATCTTAGCCTGAAGCACATATGAATGAATAAAGGTGTCAGTACATGAGCAAACATCAACATCAAGTCCTGTTCCCACTAAGGACTTAAACTTTTGTGGACCAAAAAAAACTTTGGAGTTGGGTAACTATAGAGAACATACAACACTATACAACAGTACTGAATAATGTTTGTTTCTGCACTATACATTATTTTCCTTTGCACATGTGATTCACAAGGAGGGGAAAAAGTGCAGAACAGAACAGGGATTGACGAAATATTATTTTTTATCCCACCATTCTCAATCAAATTAAAGCAAAAATTGAGAGTACCAAGACAACCATTGCAGACATTATAATTATTATTATATTTTCTTTGCATTTTAATTATAACAAGGCACCCACCCTGGCCAGGTATTCCTAAACCATTTAATCTAATACCAATTTATTTAAGATACAGCAGTAAGTACTGTAATACTAACACTGAACTCACAATTCTGTTTATATTGATTCATGTTTGCTATCAGAATATAAAAGGCCAAGAAAACTCACCTCTTGGTCATTGTTATTGATAAAGGAGATGGGAAACTGCAAAGATCGGACTTCGGTAAGAGTCTGAAGGAGGCAAAAGAAATTAGATACGTTAAATATGGAAGTTAAGCATTATCTAGATATTAGGATACATAGTGTACGTGTTACTAATAGCTGAAGCTAGAGCAGTACAAGTCCATGTGCGTTCTTACCATTACTCTCTCCATCTGTGTACGGAACGGGTAGAGCAGCTCAAACAGAATCAAACCCAGAGAGTAAATATCCACTTTATGAGAATAGGAGTTACCCGACAACTGCAAAAGAGACAGTGTGTCAAACCCATATACATACCAACTTACACATGATAAGAGAACAATTCACAAATGAATAAGTACATTATTCAGATGTTGACTAACGTAGATCCCCAATTCCAATGAAGTAAAGACATTGTGTAAAACATAACTAAAAACAGAATACGATGATTTGCAAATCTTTTCAATCCATGTTCAATTAACCCCACAAAGACAAGATAATTGAACAATGTTTGAACATTAAATCTCGTCTGTTGTGTTATCAATTGAATATGGGTTGAAAAAGATTTGCAAATCATCGGATTGTGTTTTTATTTATGTTTTACAATACGTCCCAACTTGATTGGAATTGGTGGTGATGGTGGATGGCTGAGCAGAACTCACCTGCTCTGGACTCATGTACAGTTTAGTGCCAACTTGGCCAGTGTGGAGAGCATAAGCTGGCATGGGTGTGAGGGTGCTTATCTCCTCATCATCTTCCTCCTGGTCCATAGCTGTCACCAGTCCAAAGTCCCCTACTTTTACCACATCATCCAGTGTGAAGAAGATATTAGAGGGCTGATTGAGAACGGAACAAAGACAAAGAGAAACGGTAAACATTTTGTATTTGGAAAGTGACACACAATATGCATCACAAAATTCAAATACTGTATGCCATTACAGTTTTAACAGAGAAAGCAACATTTTGCATTTTGCTCACCTGTACATTATTTACTGTGACCCAGGAAGAGACAATAAACTACCATGACCCATATATATGCTATACGTTACTGTCAAACACTAAAAAGATTCTAAAACTAAAAAGTGATTTTTAAGTCACTCACAATTACAAATATCCATAACCATTTCATCATATTGCTCAGTCTAATTTAGTAAACAAAGTTTGTCCTACCTTCAGGTCTCTGTGCATCAGTCCCTTGCTGTGTATGAAGTCAACAGCCTCTGCAATCTGCAAGAAAATGCCAAGACACTGCGAGTGCTCTCTAAGTTCCGGCTGGCAGCGCTGTCCCATCCAGTCCTTCAGGTTCTCCTTCCTGCACAGCTGCATCTGAATGTACAGGTAGACTTTTGGCGTCAGCGGCAGCTTCTGAGCAGGGGTGGAAGCATGTGTTGTCAGCTTCAAAGACGTAGGCCTAGGAGGAGAGCTGGGCAATGGGTCTGAGCAAGCAGAGGGGTGGGATCTGGAGCTTGAGTGGGAGGGACACACAGTCTGAACAGGTGTGGTTTGGCTGGGCTCGGCATCGTTGTCACGTTGTTCACAGACAGAGTCCTCGAAAACGATGTCGAATGAAGAGGAGGTGCAGTCATTGTGGACCACTGCACGAGGGGGACAGAACTCAAAAGAGTGAGGGGATTCCGACAGCTCCAAGTCATGGTCAACATCATCAGCATGGCTGTCCTGATCGGAAGTCATACTGTCTAGGCCTATCCCATCCACGCACACGTGGTCTTTAGTAAGTATGCTGGTATCACCACCAGCATTTGCACACTCGCAAGGTAAGTCCTCCAGAGAAGGAGTGAAGATGGGCACCTTCACTGAGCAAGCCTCCATGTGGTCTGGAGAGCTAAGTGGCCAATCAGTAGCACTGAAACACACAAGAAAGATTATTATTGATTGTGCATTTATTATCTTATATTTAAAGATTGCTGTTAAAAAACGCTGTTGAGCATTTTGTTTGTTGTACCTGGCATCTTTATGCCAGCGTTGGTCCATTTCCTCCTGCCAGCCCGGAGGTGGGCTCTCTTGCCAAGCGTTGAAGTAACGGATGATACCCGGATGCTCCAGTTTAGCTAAGGCCTTTACCTCCCGCATCACCTTTTCACGAGCCACTTCCCTGTACACAAAATAAATATTCAATGTTTACTAAAGCTTATTAAACATGTGCTTGGGTGGTGCAACAGAAATTAGCTATATCCTATAGAAGCTACATTTTCTGATGCAAATTTCTGTATTTGCTTGTTGTATTCTAAAAATAAACTGGGAAATAATGATGTAAGCTCATTAAACCACAGCTAAAACAAATGGTATATCTAACCCAACGTGGAGATTTTTGCACAGTAATGTACAAACTGCAAGTATGTCAAATAGCATTACCTGTTGGGTAACCGAATTCTCTTGATGGCATAATTCCAGTCATCTACTTTGTTCCGTGCCTCGAACACAACACCAAAGCCTCCACGTCCCAAACACTGCACCGGCTCAAAATCTGTCAGGTACCTTGTGAAGCAATATTGAATTAAATAAAAATGATGATATGATTAGACAAATATACAACATAAAATCAGACATTTGGCTTATAAAGCACAACATGGTTCAGTGTTTCATGGTACGCTATTAAACTGTTTACCACTAGGAGGCGCATTGTGACCACCTTACTTGCCTCTCTGCATTTCTTCAGCTCGCCAATCAAACTTAACTTGATGAAATATTATTTGTGACTGTAAGTTTCTGCTCTTTAAGAACCGTACAACCAAAGCAGATTACGAAGCATTTTTACCAAGACTGCTCTATCTTCTATATGAACAGAATATGCCAACCCTCAGATAATAAAACAAACAATCCCAAGGACCTGTATTATCTCTCTATATTTTTGTGGTTAAAAAAAAAAATATTTAGGTACTAGGTAGCCATCGATAACATTTCAGTCTACTATCTGCCCCAGAAGTTGGACAGTACAAGAAAGTATTCAAGTAATGCTGCCAGCAAGATAAATTCTGCAGAGATAGTTCTGCAGGTCCAGCTGTTCATTCTTACCATTCCCTTTCAATAACATATGTCTGCCAGCATATCTAAATTGTCAAACTGTACAGAGCTATGTGGCAGTTTCAGGCTGCTCTATTTCATACGGGTGCTGCATCTGTCCCTTTGGTGTGATCTTCCTTAAACTTTGCACTGGCACTTAGTTTAGCACAATAGTTTTTTTTGCACATTATTTACCTGGATACATATTCACTGGGGCGGGTGTCAGGGCCTGCATCCCTTGGTTCAATGGTCTCCGGCTCAAACTTGCTGTCTGTCTGACACTGGGTCTCAGACTCCTTACGTTGCTGTTAGAGATACACGATAAAGAAATAATTAAACCTCTCACTGTCACTGTCTCTCTGTGTCTCACTCTCTCTCTCTCTGTGTCTCTCTCACTCTCTCTGTGTGTCTCTCTCTCTCTGTGTGTGTCTCTCTCTCTCTGTGTGTGTCTCTCTCTCTCTCTGTGTGTCTCTCTTTAGAGAGATTGAATTATTTCTTTATATAAATAATATATAAAATGTTTTATTATATTATACATTATATATCAAATTGATTTTATGTTCACAAAAATAGTGGAACATATATTGTGACATATACTGAAGCAGAGCATGATCCCCTCCCTGCAGAAGCTGGGCCGCAGGGCAGTATTCCAACATGAGAACAACCCCAGACACACCTCCAAAATGACCACTGCCTTGCTAAAGAAACTAGTAAAGGTCAAGCATGTCTCCAGACCTAAACCCTATTGAGAATTCTAAAACCAAATTTGGAGGAGCACTAACATACACCATCTCTGTGATGTCGTCATGGAGGAGTGGAAGATGATTCCAGTGGCAACTTGTGAAGCTCTAATGAATTCCATGCCCAAGAGAGTTAAGGCAGTGCTGGAAAATAATGGTGGCCACGCAAAAAAATTGTCACTTTTATCCTGTTATCCTGTCTGGTCTGAATGGACTTTAAATAAACGTTTAAAGCTGGTTACAGGAGGAAAGGTGTAAAACACCTCTCTGCTGTGTACAGGGCTGAGTACTCACGAGCAGGTTTCCCATATATCTTCCAAATTTTGTGAATTTTGAAATGGCACAAAGAAAAACCTGGATAGAAAATTCAAAAAGCACCCAAATATCGCAAAAATAGTTTTACACTTCGACGAAGTGAGTACATTACGTACATTAGTACGAAGTATCGCTAATGCCAAAATGGAAAAAACTTTTTCGAATCAACAGTGACACATCATGTGACAGTGACACATCATGTGCGCTTAATTTTTGAAACGTCCCATAGACTTGACACAATGTTAACCCATGTCCATCATCAAAAGTGCCTACAATGGGCATGCAATTCTAACAATTGATCATTTTCATCTACTTTTCCATCAGTTATGCATCCACTGGTTACCTGGGGAAGTAATGGCACCTGAATGGGAAGAACAAGTCAGTGGAGGGAGTGTGATGCTCTGGATAATGTTCTACTGGGAATTTTGTGTCTGGGCATTCATGTGGAGGTTTACACATATTTCCCCAAACATCTTTCCAGACCAGGTGGTGTCTTGGCTGATCAGTTAGATATAACTTGCGAGTTTCATTACCACAGGCTTACCCCCTTAGCCTAACCCAGAAGTGTTTGTGTATGGGGTTAATCATTTCACACTTTTTTTTTTTCTTACCCGTATGTATGCTGTCTGTGGATGGAAGAACTTGCGAACGATGTAGGTGGTAGCTGCGATGCAAAAGATGATGGTGCCCAAGATCTCTTTCCACCATGGTAGCAGCAGTACTGGGTCCTTCCTCCTCATCCCACCACCCTCACCTGTATGCAGCACGCTGACTGCAGTCACCTCGCGTCGCCCACGGTATCGAGGACCATACGGAAAGTAATAACCATTATCTACATAGAGGGAGAAGGGAGATACTATACACTCAACGAATAAGATATATAGTGTTAGTAAGCTTTAATTTGACAATCAAACTAGTGATTGTCCAGAATGGTGTTTTTACCATGAGGGTATTGCAGTATAGACAGAGCCCCATTGCTGTACTCTTCGTAAGAAAATTTGTCATTGTTCAGACACTTATCAAACTCCTCTGAGCCAACCAGCGCCGGAGTACGAGACGGAGAGTCTAAGAAAGAAAAGCAAAGAAAACAACATTAAACTTGCATTTAACCTCACTACATAATGTTCCGCATTCATTCATAAATATTTTGAAGTTGCAGACTTACGGATGAGGGGTCTCCACTTAACAGTAGGTGGAGGAATGATGTTGCTGCTGGACATGTGGCTGTCCAGGGCTTTGGGATTAGATGGAAACTTCTCAGACATTCTGACTGAAGACTGCAGATAAAGCTGACCTTGAAACATCCCTTAAACCAGAAACAAAATAAGCGTTAGATCAATATATGTTCCTATATTTATCTATAACACGGACAGACACGGACAGAGCTTTTAATACCGAGGTAAACACTAGACTCCGTGGCACCACGTGCCTCCTCCATGAGGTCATCATCCTCCTCCTGAGGCTCGCTCTCTGGGTGAACCGTGTAGGAGGTGTCATCAAACAAGCTGATGGGGGTCACCTTTCCCCCTCCTACCAACCAGGCTGAAGCAATGGGTGTACAGAACTACAGAAACACAAGAAGCATGAATGACGATTGTCCACTGCCACCACACTCCTTGCTGGCCTGTGCTCACACGTCTTATGATGTGCTATGGTGGCACAATACTACTTTAGTGGTGACATGCTTGCACAGCACAACAGACTTCTTTTTTATTTGTAGATTGTTTTGGAATCATTTTCAATGCGCTGACACACAGCCCTTTCACATGCCTTACAGATTTATTATCCAAGGCAGCAATTATTATCAGCCACTCTAGCATCACATAGAAGATTTTTATAATTGCAGCTAAAGCTGTGTTCCTTACTCGTGCAGGGTTAGTAATCAAACTACTTTTATTCTGTGTCCAATTAGGCCCGCTTGGAAGAAGTGGGTTTGGGCATGGCTCAGTTGGACTCGGGCACATTTGTCATGTATTTATGCCTGGCCATTGTACAGTGTGCTCACATTAGTTAAATGAAATGGAGTTTGGGGGTCAAACATGCTACAGATCACCTAGTGTGAGTACACCCCATGTCTGCTGTCAGAAGCAAGAATGTATGGGCTAGTAAATCAAAGTTTGACCACTGAAGTTGAAACAGTGAAACCTCCTATATTCCTTTCCCTCTGACAACGTTGGTTTGAGAGCTAGTACCAAAACGCAAAATACTTTTCTCATTAATCAGATTGCTCCAGGCACTAAAATGCTGGAAACCAGTGACAATCACAAGCTTGGGAGCTTGTTTTGTGCAAGAGTATGATGATTTAAAGGACATTGCTGGATTAAAATAAATTTTGCTTAATGAAATTATTTCTTATAATATTTTAATCACAAGATGTAACATTATATCTTGTGATTAAAAATATATAGCACTAGCAATTGTAACAACTAAATACTCCAATGCAAATGTTAATTAACTGCTTTTGAACAGCTTGATATCCATAAAACAATAAAATGTGCCTCTCTTGTTCATAACCTGTTCTGTGATTGTATGCTCCATGGAATTTTAAATACTGAAATGTCTTCTGAGATTCAGTATTCTTTCAGTATTGCACACAAGTGGTTCTGTGAGGCCGACCAATCCAAACACAGAAAGGTATGGGGTTATTATAACTTTGAGTGCGACAAAAGTAAGCAGGTCAGCTATGCCTCATATGCATGAGAA
The DNA here is from genome assembly GCA_034779995.1 of Parotocinclus haroldoi. NCBI lineage: Eukaryota > Metazoa > Chordata > Actinopteri > Siluriformes > Loricariidae > Parotocinclus > Parotocinclus haroldoi. The sequence goes on from JAUZST010084595.1 coordinate 11,582, forward strand.
AACTGCTAAATAAAGTAAGGTAAATAAAAACTACTAGTTTCTGCTTTGCTTCTGATTAAGCAGATAAGGAGGACTATGGAAGGTGAAAAGGTAGAGGGTTCATCAATCTCAGCTTAAAAAATCATACACGGATAAATTTAGAATTTCATCCATTTTGGCTCTACTGCACCATACAATGTTTCACCTCTTTAGGTTAATGCGGCTAAGGAAAAAGCATTATTGCTTAAAGTTGGCATGAAATTTTGCTCACAACACTGGATACCTTTAACTCAAATGTACTCATCATGTAGAATTCCAGTGAAGTGGAATTTCTAGTTTGATTGTGGCTTTACTTAAATTCCTATTTTCTTCATTTCCCTGACAGCAGAGACATGGTAAGTCTGAGCAGCAGCAGATAAAAAGGGTAAATGGCCACCATATAAAAATAAATTTTGCTTATGCAATGTCTCCATTTGGGAAAACTGTCATAAAAAGGGTTTTACTGTACTAGCTTTGCATTTAAGGCACTACACTACGGATCCAGGGTTCAAACCGAACCTTTGCCAAAATGCCACTGTTGGCAATACCCCCCAACCACAATTGCAAGACTGTTGCAATTTTAAGTCGATCTGGATAAGGGCGTCCGCTAAACGACTAAATGTAAAACCCTTGTCTAAAGACAAGAGGTACCATTGTGTCAGTGGGTTAGGATTAGGGAGAAGAGTGGAGCTAAAAACATAAGAACTTACCTGATGCTCCCAGATAATCTGTCCTCCTGGACCGTTGCTGATGGCCATAACCTTCCAATCTGGGATGGACACTTTAATTACCACGTCCAGACTCTCAGACTGAATACGTGCATTAGCATGATTTTGACTGTGTGTTTCTGCTTCCTCCAGAATGATGCGTGGTCCATCGTGTCGCACCGTTTCGCCTTCCAAAAACCCAATCCGAGTCTCAGTCTCTGGAACAAACTTGAGCTGAAAGTTTCCCACACTAAAGTTCCACCTAACACACAGTGACAAGACTCTCAGTATAGCAGAATCAATAAGTGGGCCAGTAGGTTTTATGTTGAAATGTGACAATAGCAGAGAGCAGAATATTTAGAACATACTTTTCAAAGCCACTTCGAGGGGTCACAGCTCTGACAGTCTTCTGTGTTCTCTGCAACAAAAGCATGTCCTCTTCCTTGGTCTCCTCTTCCTCCCCCCAATGACTGCAGCCCACTGCTGAGCAGATATACTTCAGCTACAGAGACAAAAGGAGATGAATAATAAGAAAAAAACAACCAGACCAAATTGTGTAAAAAAAGAGACTGTTCAAACAGACTGTCCAAATGCTTGCCATTGCATAAGTATACCTTGCCACTGTAAGCTCCCAGGCCATAGGTGGTGAGAGATTTTCCACCAACCAGTACGGTGTCTTCTCCAACACGATAAGACGATTCGAGCAAGGACTCCACACTGAAAGGGACAGCCTCCATGCTCTCCCTGTCCCTGTTCCACTGAAACAATGCTCCATCCAAAGAAGGGATGAACATTTTATTCCCAAATACCTGATGAGAGAAACACATGGCTTCTGAATTGGAACAAATTGGATGTTATGTAAATGCCTACGTAAAGTACCCAAATAGAGACAAACACACTGAAGAACATGTCAAACTACTGACTGTAAGAACTGCGATAGCTCAATGATCCAAGTCCAAGACTAGGGACCAGAATATTAAGGATTCAAGCCCCAACAAAACCACTGTTGGGCTCCTGGATAAAGCCCTTATGTCTCAATTGCTTGCTGCATCAGTTAGGTTGCTTTGCAAAAGGGGATTTTAAGCATAAATATCACATATCAAACACTGCATACATGCTTAGACACCATGAGATTTGTTGCTGTCATTTAAAAGTATTTTTCTTCCCATATTAACCAATTTATTATCTAATTAGTTTGATCAATGTGGTCTGAATGCCAAAATAGCAGTGGTCATGGCATTTAGTTCAGTTTATGAAACTGTCTTTGTAGTTTCTAAAAATTAAGTAGGCATAATTACTTCAATAGTAGTCTTAATCATGGCACAATACACTGTGATGCAAAAAATGTGCACAGTCATTTGAATTGTTGCTCTTCAGATATAAAAAAGGAATGTTTCACTTTATTATTACATTTATGGTGAAGCTACCAAAGAATATTTTATTGACTGGGGTTTTGTTCAAAAATGTTTTCATGAAATGTGCACGGTTTTGCACTGTTTACACTTCAGAAATAAAATAAATTATGAGAAACTGAATTGTGAATTCAGCATTTTTAATTGAATTGTGTGCGAGTGTGAATTGAGTGTATTGTTGCTCACCTAACAACTAAAATACTTGTTACTGAAAAAAAATGAAACCTTTATTGATAATTCAGCATCACTCAACGAGTTCACAGCCATAAAATTCCAATTCGAGTACAAGGTGTACAAGTGCTAGACACCCTATCAACAGGCACAACATGGTACGTGCTGCCCTTAAACGATCACATTTCAGAAATAAGTAACTTTTGTTTTTGGGTTAGACAGATTTGGCACAAACGCACCTACCTATACCTCAGTCAAGCTATGTCACTAGATGTTAAACTCACAAACCACCTTACCTTCTTTAAAGACAGATTATAAAATCAGTTAAGACCATTACACAGATCTGGGCTTTCCAGTATGATGTCAGTCCTCTCTAACAAACAGGTACACACACAAATACACACACAGGTCTCCTTCAATGGCAGATCTCCTGTTGTGCCTAATCCGATGCCGACTTGCACAGATATAAACATGAATCACTCAGGTGTGAGAAAAAAGGCAGCTGAAAGTCTGTGGTGGCCAGATGATCTCATTTCCCTACCTCAGCTAATCACGGGCACAGTGTTTCTTTGTCAATGTGTAGAGCGGTCAACTATTGATGTGTGCGTGTGTAGTAATTATGCCTCTACTGCAATTTTCACTCATCCACCATGTCATGTTTAAAGGATTTTGCCACATTAAGGATTATCCCACTAAAAGTACATTACCAAGTTGTTGATGCCGATTTGTTTAGCTGGTAGGTGTGGTTAGAACTTCAGTACACTAAAAAAAGAGTGGAAAAGCTATTTTACAGCCTGTTGTTTGGCTGCTGTTTCTCTATATACTTTAGTTCCATTTGCTCCGTTTTCGAATACCCTAAATTTTATGACAAAATAACTTGTGAGCTTAAATGTCTAATAGTATGCCTGCATCAGACATCACATTTTTGTTATCCAAATGTACCTCTGTCCAATAAATGGTTTAGATAACGAATACTCTGATATCAGGAGCTATCTCCTTTTTTCCTATCCTGAAATCCCAGACTGTTTCATGTATATTCATAAGCCCACCCATTTCCAGTGTCAGCAAAACAGATGACTTTATGATTGTCCTACTTGTCTGTTACCTGCAAATTCTGCAGAGCTTAGCATCCCTATAAAGAAGGACTGCCACCATACATACCACAGCAGATGTGTATATCCTGTATTGTAACAGAGCTGAAACCATTACCATTATTTCCACCTTAACCGCTGGTTCAGATCTGGTTATTAAAATACCCCATACATTACAGCAGGAATTACAACCTCAAATCTAAGATACATGTCACTTTATATTTCCATTTCTTTTTTTAACTGCAAATGGTATGAACTGTACATATTGTGTTGTCTGGACAATTTCATTTCATTTGTTAATAAACACAAATTTCAGGCCTGTAACACACTCCAACAAAGTTTGGATGAGGGCAATGTAGGGTCAATATAACAACAAATAAAACCTAAATAATTGTGATTTCGAACAGGTAATGCCCTGACCATCTTAAATTGGTACAAGAACAGTATCAAGAGACAGGCAGAGGATTTCCAGTTTGTCAAGAAATGCACAAGAAAATGCTGCAATAACATCATTGTCAAAGTAAATGCAAGACACTGCATTTTTGTTTTCTATTTTCCATGCTGTCTCAACCTTTTCTGATTTTGGGATTGTGGCAACACAAGATTGGATAGCGAGGTTTGACTGTATTTAACTTTCAAACACATAAATGGATTAACGCTGTAGTACATAATATTATTCACAATAGGTATGCAAAACATTAAAAATGCATTTTACCTGCTATGTTGTTCAGACAGTGCTAACCAAGAAATCTTGTAGTTTACCATCAGACTGGTTTTCAACAACACAATAAACAACAACAAAACGCCACTCAGGTTGTTTTCCACTTGTATATTCTAGATTGGTGCCTAATATTATTAGTAGTCTGGGACATTATAGTTATGTAACTTGTAATTGAAAACAGTTTACTCAGCGAGTGTGTGCATATTTGTGCATGCGCACGTAAAGAGGATGACATCATCCCTCACAGAAGGCATTATCTCATCACAAAGTCCGCTCAGCATGACTCACAACAGGGAACAGTGGCATTCCCACCTCCCTATTCTTTTTTTTTTTTTTCTTTTGCCTTTTTTCATCCGCTCTTGCCATCCTCTCTCTCTCTCCCATCACCTCTTCTTTCTCATGTTTTGACAGGGTGATTGTGCAGAGTGTTTACTGCTTCGTTCTCCTGGTGCCATGGCATTCTATAGGTGAGTGCTCAGTGCTTGCACCATGGAGAGGGCCAATCAAATTGGGACGGGATGCTCTAATCACTGAGCAGACTGCTGCGACCAATCAGCGTGACTGGATGCTTGATACTCCAGGGAAGAAGAGATGAGGGAGGGAGCTCTAAACCAATAGCAGTGCTCCCCCCACAGCAGCCAGGCATTTGAGGTTACCGCCAAACCAGACAGTGTAGAAGAGCAGAGACCGAGCATGAACTCCAGAAGGGGAAATTATGGTCAGTCATTCATACTAGTTTAAAGTTTAGAGCTTGCATGCTACCTAAACTTTATGCATACCTGAATAGTTACATTTCCATTAACAACTTGTCACAAAACACACTGAACATACATCATTTTTTGAAAACAGCATTAAAAACCCAATCAGATATGGCTTTTCTGGTTAATGTTCTGAAATAGTATGCATGTGTGTGCACTTGTTTGGGATGCAGAGCTGCTAAAACAATCTTCCCCTAGGCTACAAATCTGTCCCTAGTGAACATGGTTGTGTGTGTGTGCGCGCATGTATTTGTGTGAGATGCTTGTCTCTATTGGGTTAAAGAGATCTACAAAAACATATCCCGCATAAATAAATGCAAAAATGTAGATTAAGGGCTTTGCATGGCTTTGGCTTTCACAGTTAGCGTTTTTATATACACTTACTAATCCAATGCAGATGTGCAGATTTTGTTACTGATGTGATCAAGGAGTTTACGTGCACTTGTGTAATCAAATAATGGAAAACCTCAATTTCTACGTGACAATAATCAGATTTCTACTTTGCAACCAGCCAATCATCTCTCAAATGTGACGGGAACCTTAAAATTAAGTAGTCCAATTTTTAATTTCCTCAAACATAGATTGTGTTTTAAGTCCCCCCCCCCAAAGTGATTGGTAGCTGTTTACCAGGAGCTGCATTTAATTCTAGGGTTGCTAGATCCCCTAAGACAACTAAGCAAGCAGGTCTATGTAAACAAGTCCAAAATTAATGAAGTTTCTTAAAGAAAAGGACCTGGCAACCATGTTAAATTCAGTGAATAATAATCTGCTACAATTTTTGTTTATGAATTTTAAGTTTTTTATAACGGGTCATTGTGGTTTGTGCTATGCATTTGAGTGAATGCAGTTTAATTAAGGAGTTGTAAGGTCTTCACATTCATACTAGACATACTGTATAAACTTGTTTGTGTGTACCTCTGGTTTGCTCAGGCTGGATGACAGCAGGCACCCAGAGCCCACGTCCAAGTCCCATTGTTTTCGACCCTGATTCAGAGGGTCCAGCGCTGCAATCCGACCATCCAGAGTACTGATGATCACCAGGCTTCTGTTGATAAAAGAAGACAATTTAGACAAGGCCCAAACATACACAAAACAGTTTATAAATGCACAACATGGTATTTTAATAAAGCATTATTTTTCATATTATTATTATAATGCTTTAAAATATACTTTTGAAATGGTTAGAAATCAGAATTTCAAGTAAACATGTTCCAAGAGCCAGAGCATGGAATGATGATAAAATTTGCCCAGAAGACTTTTAACCTTCACTGATTATAAATGTACATGAAGTAACTAAAACCCACTGCTTGTAACTGTGGAAGCACAAGTCGTCAGCAGAGCACAGGGTGGGGTGGAGAGAAGATGGGAAGGACCCTTGCATGGCCACTCTAAAAGTTAACACATCCGACCAGACATTAGCTCTAAACACTCCGGTGTTAACAGCACCTCAGTCCCTATGAAACACCACTGCTGTGGGCTCAAACACTTTGCTTTACCTCCTCCTCCAATACGATTCAAGAGCATAAAATGCTCGAACACATCACTCCTGATTGGCTGGAAGTGCCCTCCAAAAATATTTGGAGTGATTGGTTGTTGCCAAGCAGTGGGTGTTGGTAGGATGAATGGGAATGCCGCACTGGCTACACCCCTCTGAATGAGCATCAGGCAGAGTGCATGTGTGTGAGAAAGAGAGAGAGAGAAGAATCTCATTCTTATGGACAGGATCAGAGTATTGATCTGGTATTTTTTTTAACCTTAGGAAATGTTTCAGTAACACCTTTAATCAGTTTCAAGCCTAGGACATTTGCTCATGAACTGCAGCAAACAAGAACTAACAAATTGTACACTGATATCATTTGCCAATAAAAATATCACCTATACATAAAGAATTTTAAGTCAAAACATTTCTCATGTATAGATGTTATATACACTGTTCACAAAAATGAGGGGATACTTCATTCCTGTTACTATGTTTTGTGAGCGGTATACTTCCCAAAATGTCACAGAAGAGGAAATAGAACATATATGACATATAAATAACAGAATGAGATCAATGCTTTTTATCATTATCTATTGGCTAAGTTAATTTACTGCACGAATATGTAAAATGTGTTCTCCACATTTCTGATTGTGGAAAAGATATAAAATAAAACATTACAATTGCCAGCCTGTAATTAACACTTATAATTGTATGGCACTATACATAATGTCATAGTCAGAAGCACATGTTAGTCAGTTATTTAACTTATTATTATTAGTATTAGTTTATTTCTAGCTTAAAACACTAACAGTATTCAATAAAGACTGGAGTCATCTATCAGAACATTTGTTTTTAAGTTTGTCTTTACTGAAAAGCACTTGAAAAGCCTTTTAAACATACGACTTAACTCTCAATGTGATGCTGTTTGCTTTCCATTCACTTTGTTAAGGCAATTAAAAGTTCAGTCCCTTCAATATTCAGTGCACTTCCTCTAGGGCACAGAAGGACTACAAACAAACAGATCCTCAAGTACACAAACGTCTAGTGGGCCCCAGCCAATCCCTTTCACCCTCCCACTCACCTACTATCTTGTCTGGTCTCCTCCATAAACCTCTAGAGCATCTCCCCCTACACCTAATGCAAATACCCCTTACTAAAGCAAAAACACAGATGGCCACTTGCACAGTATCTGAGGTGTTTAAACCTATCGCTGTAGTGCTCAAGAGTCAACAACCAATTATGAAGAAGTTGTGTAAAACCATGTCCAATCAGAATGCATCTCTATGAAATAGCTCAGCCAATCGACAGAAAGAGCTCACTGTAACCATGCAACAGAAATCAGTTTTTGTCATGCAGCAGCGAGAGAGAGAGAGAGAGAGAGAGGGAGGGAGAGGGAGAGGGAGAGAGAGGGATAGAGAAAACCGGCATACAGAGCACGTGTGGAAGTTATGGATGTAAAGCCACACCCCTGCAGAAAAGCTGCTCAGTTCAAAACACTACTGAAAGCTAAGGAGCTCCTGATTTAGGGTATGGAAACATTTCAAGTCTCTTAAACAAAGAAAGTCCAATGCAAACAAAGCACAGTCTCACACCAACAGCAATGTAGTATAAATTGGCACAACTTGCACCAAATTACCTATTAAGAATGTGTCAGGCCAGGATTCCACTTATATGTAGTCATTTGACAGATACTCTTATCTACAGCAACTTACAAAACAGGCAAGCAGTTAAAGGAGCCAGTGCAAGTACACTGCTCACAAAAATTAGGGGGTATTTTGAAATGACATATCCCATAATTAAATACTCCCTAATTTTTGTGAGCAGTGTACTTGACCTTTAAAGAGCTACTAAGCTTGACAGCGAATTGACAAAAGTTCATACAAACAATAGGAAACAAATGTACAAAGAACAGAAGAGACATTATCCAAAGGATTATTGGAAAAGGTGAGTCCTCAAGATTTTGAAAAGAAAAAATAAAAAATTAGGAAAAAACTCCTTAAACTCTACAAGGAGGAAACCTTGGAGGCATCAAACTCAAAAACGGACCCTACCCCCTTTATGTATATATATATATATATATACAGACACACACAGACACAAATTAAACAAAATATAATAAATTCGAATCCGGTTAATGGGACCACATCGGGATGCGATCGTGCTATGTAGCATATTAAATGTTTATTAAACCTTTATTGTGCGATATACACGTATAGAGAACATACAAACAAGAACTACTGTTGCTT
>JAUZST010084626.1:0-20180 GCA_034779995.1 Parotocinclus haroldoi
CACACACACACACACACACACACACACACACACACACACACACACACACACACACACACACACACACACACAAAACCCTCTTGGTTTAGTGACTCACCTGTACCCCACGTTAATGAGAGTGTGCGCGCGCTCGCGTTGGCTTAAATTTCACCATATAAAGATAAGCAATAAATCAAACCGTGTTTGTTCAAAGACCAACTTATTAAGCCGGTAACTTATTCATTAATTTCATTTTATTCATGTAATTTCAAAATGAAATAAAAACTCACTTCCTTTTTAACTTCAGCCATTTCATCTTCCGTCAGGTGGGAGAGCTCCATCTGATCCAAATACAGCGATTGGATAATTAATCTCTGATATAATTAGTCTGATTAAAGTGTGTGTGAGAGAGAGAGAGAGCGCGAGTGCTCTGATTAAGCTCTAAATTCGTTCAACTTTATCTTTATTAAATAACTGAAAGAACAAACGCACTCGAATAAACACAAAGTTCTCATGCGCACTTCCTGCACTGTAACGTCACATATCCGAGTGTGCGGACCGAATCTCGTGTGGAAAGCCATCGGGGACACAATGTGTAAACTGTTATTGTAATCATTTCTACACTTCTGGGGTTGAAGCCATGTACACACACGCACACACACTATAAAGTCAATTTCTGAATCAATCCCCCTTAAAACTCAGACTCTGATATTTTACAATGAATAATTTAGGAATAAGTTATTTTAGAAAAATACAACAAGAATATTCAAGCATCATAGCAAAATAAAATAAAAATAAAGAAGGAAGAATTCAAACCTATTATCAGCAACATTCATTTAAATTGCATTACATATTTCTAGATAGATGTGTTTTAAAATAATCATTATACAATATTAAATGTGTTACTTCAGTCTGAACATGTGATATTATACACAGATTAAAATTACAATTCATCTGCTGCTTTATCTATATATTTAGTCCGTTATTGCTAGTAGAACTTGACAGTTTGTAGAACACTTCTTCACCTGGTTGCTTTCTGAATTTGACAGTGTGATTCTCCATGGCATGACCCTTCAGCTTCTGCTGGATCTAAATCACAAAACATTCATTAAATCAGATTATGCAGATCATGATTCCAGTTCAGGTGGATGAAGATTTAGGATCTTGCTGGACTGTGGATGAATTGTACATTATAATTGGAAAGGTTGGAGAATTGAGACCCACCTTCTCCAAGAGTATTGCAATTACAGTAGGATTGTTCACATCCTGATCCGACTGAACCTTTAGCCTGATGATCTGCTGCTGTCCTGTGATTACTGCATACAGAAATACAAATAAACACATTTATATTCTACAAGTTTAGTGTGGTGTAACGATTCAACTAAATAAAATGTAACATTACCTCTGTAACAGAAGAAAGGTAGCGTGTTTGAGCACAGACTATCAATGGCTGGAACATTATTTAAATAACTTTGGATGTAAGCACAATGGGTTTGCCCCACAGCGAATGCAGGCTGGCCAGGGTACAACCAAGAGACAGACAGACCAGTCTTGTCTGACCACTGCCAACGACTCCTGAACAGACCAATATAAGTCCATGTAGAGATGTTAGATTTAACATTGGCTAGTTCTGTTGAATCTCTGATGGTGGCCAAATCTGTGTGACGCTGCCTACAGTAACTCTGAGCTTCAGACCAAACTAGAGCAGCAGTGTAAATAGTGAACCTCTGCGTTCCAGTAACTGCATCTGCAACCATTTAAACAAAAATGACATGATTAACAAACACAGCAAACTTTAATATTAAAGGTTCAGTCATTGTTTTACATTGTGATGAGTTTATGTCAATATTTAAACTATTCTGTAAAAAATGGGCTAAGTCTGAAATGGAGTTTCCAATAGGAAAACTTTCTGGAAAATTAACCCTAGAGCAACAATGAAATAGGGTCCCGACTATTTTGTTTTGTGGACATAAAACCTTTTTATTTCTCCATAGGGATGTTAGAGTAAGCTCATAAACTTGGGCAGGACATTTACTGAGTTAAAAAGCATATAGAGTGTTGAACAAGGGAATGTAGCCTTGCCTGCTCTCTATTTTGTGCGTTTTTCACTTGATTCCTGGAGGACAATTTGATTGACAGTAATCAACAAATTTATTTATAACATAAAACATTTATTCAGTTAAAATAACAGTGAATAAAAGTATGTTACTCACCATCAAAACACACAAAAGCAGTTGACCAACTACATGGGTAATTTCCTAAACCCCATGGAGAGATCACACCACATTCTTCAGTTAGACCGTTAGGTTCTCCGTAAGCCCATTGCCTCATGCTTCCTAATGGCTCATTTCTGTAGGACCAGAACCAATCCATATATAGTCCAGTCCAAACATTGGAATTGAACTGGTGTTTCTGAGCTTCAGTTTGCAGTTGGATCATGTCATCAGCCCTTTCAATGGTCACGAGGTCATAGTGGTTTGTCTGACAGTAGGTCTGAGCTTCAAACCAGGTTTTGTTTTGCAGGATCAGGTAGAACTTGCGAGGAACAGGCAGGCTGAGCGGGATAATGCCTGTGGAAAAGGTTTCTGTCTGAAATTATTCTAATTCTATTCATTTCCATAATAGGGTAGATCATCTAGTTCTGTGTGTAAACTTTTTATCGAAAATATCTTACAGAACCCCCTGTATCTTTAGCGATGTGTTTTATTATTACAACCCCAATAAAGTTACATAAACATAAATAAAAACAGAATACAATGATTTGCAAATTCTTTTTAACCCATATTCAATTGAATAAACTACAAAGACAATGTATTAAATGTTCAAACAGAAAAACGTTATTGTTTTTTTTGCAACTATTCACTCATTTTGAATTTGATGCACTCTTTTAGTACGAAGCCACGCTGTTATTACACTTAATCAGAGATACTGCCTTTGAACTTTATAACTGATAACAATCCAGACAGTCCTCTTCCTATTTGGCCCAGAGGACGTCTATGATTTCCATGGACTATTTAAAATGTGGACTCGTCAGAATGATGTTGGTTTTTAATGCAGTGCCGTCTGAGGGGTCAAAGGTCACAGGGATTTAGTGTTGGTTTTAGGCCTTTCTACTTAATTACAGAGATTTCTCTAGGTTCTCTGAAACTTTTTATGGACTGTAGATGATGCAGTCCCTAAATTCCTTGTAATTTGCACGATGAGAAACGTTATTCCGAAACTGTTGGACTTTTTCATCATCCAGTTTTTCACAAAGTAGTGACCCTCGTCCCGTCCTTATAAACGACTGAGCCTTTCGAAATCCTCCCTTTATACCCAATCATGACATTCAACTGTGGCATGTTCCAAACAGGGGTTTTAGAGCATTCCTCAACTTTCACAGTCTTTTGTTGCCCCTGTCCCAACACTTTTGGAACGTTTTGCATTAAATTCAAAATGAGTGCATATTTGCAAAAAGTTGACCTGTTTGAACATTAATTAATATGTTGTATTTGTAGTGTATTCAACTGAATTTGGGTTAAAAAGGATTTGCAAGTCAACATATTCAGATTTTTTAATTTTACACGACAAACTTCATTGGAATTGGGGTTGTAATAAGGTTTAATATTTTATATCGCCTAATGATTAAGGTTCTTACAACAAAGCTACAGTTTTAAATAAATATTATAAGTTTAGGAGGATAAAGGTTATACTTTCTGTAAATATGATAAAAATGATAAAAAAGTATCATCTGATAATGATCAAGTATAATTATTTGGTCATTTTTAATCTGGTGATCACTGATTACAAAACTTTTTATGTCATTAGCTCTCAGCATTTCAATCTCACTTTTATTGCTCATTCACTTTTTTGTCAATAACAATCTCCTTTTCACACAGTTGTTTTTCTCTCTCACCTGTAAGAAACAGAAGAATGAAGAATTTCTTCCCCATCATTCAGGTTTTAGTGGTCTTATCATGCCCTAATTGAAATAAGTCATTTTATAAGAAATTCAGAAATTGTTTATCAATTTGACCTGAAACAATATGTGAAACAATCACAATATATGTAAATATATACACAATATATTTACACAATATATATAAAACTCAAATGAATAATATTTATTCCAGAGTAAAATGTCCAAACTTTGTCAGTCTATCATTGGAAGAATCAGAGTTAGTGTTTAGAATAAGGTCCTAATAGGTAGCACTGCTAAATGTTTGCATTTGGATGATTTGTGATAGCAAAGGATAATATCAAGGGCCTGTAATGGAAAATAACAGAAAATGTGATTTTTTTCCCAGACACACAAGCTACCTGATAGAGACCTATAAGGAGACTCAGTCTCAACTTTTGTATCCATGAGATATGAAAGAAACACAGTACAGACACTTACATCAGTTTCTTAAAACACTCCTCAATCCAACAATGTTTATGTATAATACATGCACTGGGAGGATTAAACACTTTAAAGGAAAATCATAAGATGACCCATATCTCCTCATCCTTAAGAGAAGCAAATGTATCCCAACCAGATACGTAAGTACAACATTTGCCTGCAATGGGTGGTAAAAGCACTCTAGTTTTCCTTATGGAAATAAGCTTTCAAGCAGGCGAAAAGCTCATTTTAATAAAAGTTCTAAGTCACACATTTAAAGACTGGTAACCCTGGGTTACAATCTGGTACAGATAAGGACAAAAGAGGGCAAGAGAAGCCAAAGTTCCTGACCTAACTTATACCTTGTGTTTTATCACTGCTCACAAAAATTTGGGGATATTTTATGTTTTCCAATTCATTTCCATAGTACTTTTCATTTAAATGTATTCAACTTTTGAAGCACACACAGTCAGCCGCAAATATTAACCATACAACACATAGTACTGTACAAAACAACAAATTTACTAAGCAAATGAACTGAATATAACTATAATAATAAAAATAATGGCAAAATAAAGGTCTGTCTTTCAAACTAAAAAGTCTAAAATTTTATGTATGTAATTACTTTTTGTAATGACATTTTATCTATTTGTATTAGCTGACAATACAGTATTGGTAAAGAATTATTACTCACACTCATTCTGAAACTTATTCCATTGTACTAAAGTCAGATCAGTGTAAGATTAACCCCTTTATTTTATTTGCGGTTGTTTTTAATCTGGTTCCTTCCTTGTATATGACCGAATATACTGTATAAAGTCATTATTATAAAGGTATATTTTTATGTTACATATTACAGTCTATAATTATCTGTATTTTCTTATCATAAGATTTTATTATTAATAAATATTGTTATTGCATGAGTCCTCAGCATAATCACATAGATTAACCACAAGATAAAACTACATTGTTAACCAGACCTAGTTACGATCATAAATGGGTTAGTTTATAATGGTAACCATAAAATGTTAGTTTTATGGTTAGAAAGACTTAGAAATGTTAGAAATAGGTTCTGTGTCAAAACAAGACAGACAGAAACTTGTGTCTACTTTTTTCTAGTAGTGATGATGACTTACAGAATTACAGAACTGGAAATCTCAGAAATCTTCAAATGAAAGTAGCCTTTTCGAAATTCTAACTACAATAAGAATAACAGATCAGATGCATTATAGTGATTCTGATTAAATATTTAAATAGAGAAACAGGAGCTCTGATATATATCTTCCTTTGAGAGGTACCTGATAATAATGACTTGATCTGGATCTGATCTTGTCTCGCTTCTTCAGAGAGCTGCTGCAGGGTCTGAGAAACTGTCTTACTATTTGCTTTCTGACACAAAAACTCATCTCATGCAAATCAGCAAAAACCAAAGTGATTGTAAATGAGAATGGGTGACGCAGCTACACGTAATAAGAGGGAGGGGAGGTTCGTTTCTCTTACAAATATATAGAAATATAATTATACTATGTGATTCAGGTGTCATTATTATAAACAAAAAATGGAAGAACATAAACAAAAGAAGGTTTGATTATATTTCCCCTGCTACTGATGTTAATTCTCACAACATGTTAATAAAAGGGAAGTTTACACAGGAGGTATATCTAACTTTTACACCGTTATTAAGGTCCAGTGAGGTAATGACACCAGTTTATAATAATAACCCTAACCCTAACCTTAAAATACACAGAATAAATTTAAAATAATTAAATCTGACAAGAAAAACAATGAAAGCTAATTTTAAGGAAACAGTTTAAGAACATAAAATATGAATAAAAAGTATTTCAAAAAGCTATAAAATAGACTAAACTAAAAACTAATTTTATAAAATTGCTGAAAAACAGGCCCAATTTAATAATCAATTTAAGGAAAATATTTTCAGACAACAAAATTTAATAGAGGTGTATAACAAAGATTTAAAATAAAGTAACAGAATAAAATTAAAACTAAAATGACCAATATTTGAAATAATTAAACAAAACCTATTCTTTTCTAAGTGTTTTTACACAGTTCTAGGGTGAGGGTTAGGGTTAGGGTTAGGGTTGGGGTTAAGGTTAGGCCCCTCCTTCAGTTCTGGATCTATGGATTTAGGGTGATTCATTCTAACTATAAATATAATTTTATTTCTAATTTGGGATAAGTGTTTGTAGGGTTACACGTTATCATGCTAATAACAGACACACTGAACGTAGCAGGCGTGTTCTTGGCGTGTTATTTCATGCAGATCACATGACATAGCTGCTTTATTAATGACACGTGTACATGTATGAACACTGCGCTCAGAACACGCAAGAAAAGGCGAAAACACTTTTGTTTTTTTCTACGAAAACATTCATCAATACTTTAGCTCCTGCTGCTAGCACAATACTGTGTATTACAGTTAGCATGTAGCATGATTTATCTCTAAAGTAACATTCCACAGTTTCAATCAAAAATAGCATTAGCATATTTTCCGGAATTATAGCTCAGGAACAAATAGAAGCTAAAACTGAAATTAGTTGCTACTTTACTAGCAAGCTAACTAGCATGAGGTGATTATTTGTACAAAAGACATAAGCTAGGTAAGCACAAGTTGAAGCTAGCCTTTGATCAGCCAGTCACAACAGTACTAGCATAACTGTTTAATGTTTAATAGCATAATAGTTCTGCTAAGCTAGCAAAACACTTCTGAATGTTAAAATGTTAACATTATGAGCTAACCCTTCGAGGTAGCTTGCTAATATTGCTAAAATATAACAATGTTAGGGTTAAATGTTAAAGTAACTAAACCTTACCCTAGGCTAATTATCATTTTGAGTTCAATAAAGGTGTTTTATGCTAAGCGTTAACCTACAGTCAGCTAAAGAAGTGGTAAGATTGTGACTGGCTAATCAGATTTAACTTAAACTCCGCCCATAAGAATGGATGAACATGGCCTACGTGTGTGTTGGTGCAGCACAGCGCCCCCTGCTGGTGTTTATCCCTTTAATGATAAGTCTTTTGTAATGCTAATCAAAGCTAGAAGTCCTATAGCATTCTCAGTGTGATGTTAGCATGAAGGTAACCGCTATCGTTATTTTAAATAAATGTAACGTTACAGTAATAACAGAATGAACGCAGCACTTTATTGCCTGTTAAACTCCGGAAAATACACTAATGAAAGTAATTATTAATAACATCAATATAATTTTAGGATCAAAGCCAACCAAGAGTCATAGTTCATGTAAAGACTAAAACACAGCATTGTTTCACCATGTGATAAAAAGAATACCAATATAAATATGTTATAAGCAATGACCTCATCACACTGGCTGTTCACATCACACACGTTAGCTTTACTGTTAGTACAGTGTTAGCATGCTCTGTCACCAACATCAGAGCAAACCGCCATCGCTCCATCTGCACTACCTAGGGTGTAGGGTGTAGGGCTCGTTATGCCCTACAGTTTATTATTTCATACAGAGCATCGGCTGTGTCTCATTACAGTACGGAGGTAGTGGAATATAGTAGATAAAAAGTTTAGGGATTGTTTTCTCCTCAGTGTTCTCGATAGGTAACAGGTTAGAATGTTGTAGTGTGGCGCCGCCCTAGTTAAATCTCACAGTGTAGGGTTAGTGGTTAGGGTTGAGACAGGGTTCTGATGGGGGTGTGGCTCAGGGCAGGAACCTTCATCACACTGTAGGTTTGCTGTAGCATTTTCTAACATCAAACAATAGCTAACAGAGGAAATCCCTTTGGGTGTGTCTCATTTAGCACAATGTACACTGTTAAAAAGTTCACTAGTTCTACAATGTCCCAGAATTAAGAGCAGTTCCAGTTCCGGTTGCGGTTCTCTTCGCGGTAAATAGCGAGTTAGTTCACTTGCAGTGGTAATTCCAGTGTTATCCAGGTGGCTTTGATGGACAGTTCTGTCATCCAATCAGCACCTGTTTAGCATTAAGCTCCTCCCTTTTGTTTGTACATCCATAACTAGTGGTTAATGGGAGAAGCCGATGATGCAGGACTCAGACTAATCTGATCAGATCATTGATCAGATCATTATGAGCCCCCCCCATTAGCAGTGCTGATGGAATAGTCCATGGCTGAGTCGATGGGAGAGGAGACAGTCGAGTCCATTCTAAAAGAGGGGGCAGGATCTGTCACAGTCTGATCTAATGAGGGTACCAAAGACTCCTCCGGACTCTGTGGTTCTGAAGAGGAGGAGCCTAATATAGGGGGCGGATACAAAAGAGGGCTTGTGTCTATAGGGGAAGAAGATGTAGGAGGTGTGGCTATGTGTTTGATGGGTGGAGTTAAAGGTTTAGGGTGGGCTGCTACCCCATCCACAGGAAAGTCAGCATGGTCTATTGTGGGCGGGGATTCACAGTGATTCATCTTAATTTGTAACGGAGGCGGGGTTTCTGTGTCAGGGGTCGGAGTATTGACTATGAAACCCGGAAGCGAATCCGTTCTGGTAGGTGGAGAATTGGCGCGCTCTTTCAGGACGCTCAGTCGTACAGCGTTGATGTCGTCGCTGAGGTCATCTCCCGTCTCGTCTATGGCGACGGTGGAAGAGGCGGTGGATTCGACAGTAGAAACGGCGACCTCGTGCAGCGGCGTCCCCCCAGCGTCGGGCCGGTCGTTAGAACGTTCCTCGTTAACGCGTCTGTGCGTATGAACGTCAGGCAGTAGGTGACGCTGCTCTGCGGGTTTCTTGTGGGGGGGCAGCAGAGGATGGCGCGTGTACCCCTCGCCCTCTGACAGGGACTCGGGCAGCGGCTGGTGGCGTGACTCGGGTAGCAGCAGGATGCAGATGATGCAGATGAGCGTGCAGCAGGCAAAGATGACGTGGTGCAGGAAATAACCCTTCTGATTATGGAGCTCCATGATGGGAGCCGTTAGCATCCCGAAACCCGCGCTGGCAAGCACCATCCCGAGACCTCCACCCCTAATGATTACATCACACACACACACACACACACACACACACACACACACACACACACACACACAAGCACAATAACTATGGTGGCCTAGTGGCCTGGTGGCCTTATCCCACAACTGCTTGGATTGTAAGACTGTATTAATTGTAAGTCGCTCTGGATAAAGGAATCTGCTAAATAACATAAATGTAAATTAATCTCTAAGATAAATGATTGAGTTAATAAATGTATTATATTATTAGTAACACAAATTTGTATATATTTGTATATATTTTTAAAATTTGGTTTTATTTTTTAAATAAATATCTTGCATATAAATGTTATGACCTAATTGACTTTGTATCCGATAAAGTGCACTGATCACAAAATTACGGAATAATGAATTTTTTGTGAGCAGAATATTTGTTGATATGGATATTTTTTACACTGTTCTATTCGACATTTTATTCTCACGTTAAATCCTGACTTTGTTTCTGTTTTTTGGACTATTGCTACAAACTTATTTGATCAGATAAATAAATTTAACTCTTACAACAATTTAACATCCGGCCACCCAAGCAGGTCGGCTTCCTTTTTGAGTCTGGATCCTTACAAGGTTTCTTCCTTATAACATTTAGGAAGGTTTTTTTGGTCACTGTCGATAGCTCGATTTAGGATTGGCCCTGGAAGCTTATTATAAAGCTTATTTGAGACAATTCTTCATTCTAGAAAAAAAACTATAGAAATTAATGTGCCTGTACCTGACTTGCTGTGTATGGATGTGTATGGATATGTAGTGTCAGTAGCAGCAGTGGAGCAGCAGATGGCGTTGTGACTGCATGTATAATGTTATAAATGAAGCTGGTAAGGCCTGGGGAGCCTGGTGTTGCAGGGCGTGGGGGTCGCTCACCTGATAACGGTCGGAGTAATCTCAGAACAAAAGAAGATGCTCAGGTGAGTGACAGCCTGGGAGGAGAACATACCAATGATGGAGAACGCCACAGAGAATTTATCGTTCAGAGTGTCTGATTCTGTTTAGGGGGCACACAGAGACCGGGGTTAGCTTAACATGCTAATATGCTATAACAGTATGATACAACAGAAAAGAGCAAAGTGATACACACCGATGTTTAGATGAACGCTGTATTTCCCCAGCACTGGATCCACAAACAGAGCAAACACACACACACACACACACACACACACACACACACACACACACACACACACACACACACACACACGTACACAGAGATAAAGATCAAAGGGTTCAGATCAATTTAGAAAAGATATTTAAACATCCAAAATCAGAGCATAAAGCTTAAAGTCGGTTGAGCTTGAAATGAACCTATTGCAACTGGTATTGTTCATACCAGATCTAGTACCTTTAACCCCAAGGCTGGTACTGAAACTGGTGCTTTAATACCAGAACAGGAACATTTAGGACCTTCCATACTGGAACCAGTACCTTAAGAATTAACTTTCTGAACTGATAGCGTTTGTTAACATGGATTAACCGAGTCCCAAATACTGTTAAATAATACTGTATTATTATTAACAGCTGTGTGTGTGTGTGAGTGTGTTTTATTTGTACCCTGTCCTTTAGTACCTTTATTAGAGTGTATATGGTTTAGAATGTTTATACTGTTGACTTTTCTGTTTATATAGGTTTGAATCTCTAAAGGAGTTTTTTATGGTTACAGGTTTTTTTCTCTTCGGTTTCCTGGTTTGTTGTTTTTCTCCCTGCTGTTTTATAACTCTGCTTTGACCTTGATCTGCTTTCACTGAGTTTATTAACCTTTGTTTACTATCTCTGACTGTAGCATAAACTGAGCTACAGATATCACTTTTAACCCTAACCCCACCACACACAACCCTACTGCTCCTGTACTACCCCTAACAACCCCTGTATTACCTCTGTACTACCCCATCACACTATATTCTAAAATCCCTATATCCCTAAACAGCCCTGAGTTATATCCAGATTGGATTTAATCTGGCCGGAATCCATTGACATTTTTTACTATTACATGTCCCCAGTGTGACTAAATGACACACACACACACACACACACACACACACACACATTGTTTCTGTTTGTTAACAGTGTACACTACAGGTAAGGTGTAGGAGGAACTTCCTTTATAGGTCTGTACAGTTTATTACGTTTCCTCACACTTCAGTGTCACAGATGACATTAATGACTTTAATTCAAATAAATGTTCCAGGTTTGTAACAATAAAAGTTCAAATAAACATTTACCTTCTGATCTAAACATTGTGACCATAAACAGAAACCAGGAGGCGCTACGGTAGGGAATCATGTTTAGAGATGCTGTGTGTGTGTGTAAGGTTACTAATGAATGTATAAATAATAGCTGTAACTTAATTCATTAACTTGGGTTTGAGTTTAATAGATAAACTAGTGTTTTGTTACAGGACCTAAGGGAAGGTCATGTTCCTTCACATGATCTATAAATCCGCATTTATTTCTGTATGTATTTCTGGTTTTATAGAGAATAATAATCATAGCGTTTGGAGATGTGGGAACCCATAAGTACAGAACAGTTCAACAAATCTCCAACTTCCTGTGAGAGGATTTTATTCAGTTTAGCTCAAATACATGTTACCCCCCACCAAAAAAAATAAAAAAAATATAATAATAATAATATCCACATTCCATTCACTATTCACTAACCCCAAAATCCCTCCTCCTTTATACCCACCCTGAGGACCGTGTAGTTATGTGTACTAAAGAACCTCAGCTTTTCCTCCAGCTATTTTTTAAAATGTTTGTAATAATCCTACCTAGCACGGTATTATTTAGCTAGTTAGTTGCATTCTGAGAAGACACAATTACTACCTGTAAATCCCTTAGCACCATGTTAGCATAGCATTAGCATTTAGAATTATTATTTCAGCCCGATAGCAAAATGATGATGTTAGCTGCACTGCTGGCAGTTTTCCTAGCATGTTTATGCGTGCATGTGTGTGTGTGTGTGTGTGTGTGTGTGTGTTCTCACGGTTTAGCAGGCCGAGCTGCAGTAGCGACGCCAGTGCAGTGATGATCATGAACATCAATAAACCTCCTCGGCGTCCCATGAACCCAACCGCGGGCCACAGAGCGAGCGCTGATGCCATGCTAATTCCCTCCATGGTGTAATAATCCGCATAAAAGTTTTGGAACATGGTGATTCGCTCCACGCCCTGACCCATCATGCTGCGGGCAAAACAGTGATGGATGCCAACACCTGCTAATCTGCAAAAACAG
Organism: Parotocinclus haroldoi; assembly: GCA_034779995.1. Taxonomy (NCBI): domain Eukaryota; kingdom Metazoa; phylum Chordata; class Actinopteri; order Siluriformes; family Loricariidae; genus Parotocinclus; species Parotocinclus haroldoi. The sequence goes on from JAUZST010084626.1 coordinate 12,547, forward strand.
TGATATGTTTACACGCTAAATCACAGTCAAATCACAAAAAGATCACTTGCGCGCTAACCTTGTCGTTATGTAAGTACTGGTGGGAAGAACATGCTAATGCCACACAATCAGAGTCTGTCACTGTCGCACACTGACGTTGCGACAGTGCTCCACCATCTCCCATCTAGTACCCTAGAACGTCTGTGTATTTATGGATGTTGCCCGGACAACCACATCCCAAACCACCCTGGTGGTCCGTCTATAGCTGGTACTTTCTCACTGCTTAAACCAAACCTAAACATGCAGGATCATGAGGAGGGAGATAATTACGAGTTCACACAGAGCACCACGATGTTCTTCCATAGGTTCCTCGTTCCCACCATCTTCACGATACACGTCTTCTTAGGCTTCTTCTTTAGCACCTTGTTTAGCTCTGCGACACACACACACACACACACACACACAAAGCATGTTAGCAATAGCATTAGCATTCAATGCTGCAGAAGTGTTACTGGGTTACTGGTGGGACTGTGGTGGCCTAGTGGGATTGTAAGACTGTATTAATTAAGTAAGTGGCTCTGGATAAGGGTGTCTGCTAAATGATGTAAATATAAATGCGTTATGATATGTTATACCTGTGATTAGTTCCTGTGAGTCCTGGTTGGCACCGTTCTTCTTGATAATGCGCTCAATGAGCCATTTGGCACGATGGTACTGCTGTGTAGCTAAGAGCCAGCGCAGAGACTCTGGAAACAACCTGATAACACACACACACCATATATATATATAAATATAGATATATACATAAAACCCACAGAGACTGTTTAACATCACAAATATGAGCCATTTAAAGAATCTGACCAAATGTAGGACAGCATAAAGAGGAGGGGGCAGATGATCACCGCTTGAAGGATCTGCCAATCAGAACACGCCACAGCGAGGCCTGGCATCAGCAGCTTACCCGCTAACAACAAGAAGTTAGCCACCATTGTCATAGAGAAACGCCACCCAGGCAGGCACAGCTCAACTCCTGAGGAATAAAATACATGTCGTTATTTAGCAGGTTCTCTAATCCACATACATCCTTACAGTGTAAGCACCTACAAGTTATTAGTTTCAAGGACTTAACTGTGGTGGGATTTGAACCCTAGACCTTCTGGTACATAGTCCAGCTCTGCTTTCCCATTGATCTGATCTACTGTGGTTTATACAGTACAGATTCCTCCTGTTTTTTCTTAATGAACCTGATTAGCCTGATAAGTCTGTCTGCATTTCACACTTTGCTAAATGACTTAATGTTTGTGTAAGTAATTAGCAGCACGCTAACAGCTAATGCAGCATGAACTTAAGATGAACCCAAGCAGCAGCTGCAGCTCCCAGAGTCCTGAACTGAAAATAGCTCAGTCAGCTAAATGATTAGCATTCACATCACAGCAGGCCAGGACAGAGAGAGAGACAGGGAGAGACAGAGGGAGGGACAGAGGGAGGGACAGAGAGAGAGAGACAGAGGGAGGGACAGAGGGAGGGACGCATAGAGAGACAGGGAGAGAGACAGAAAGAGAGAGACAGGGAGAGACAGAGGGAGGGACATAGAGAGAGACGGGAGGGACACAGAGAGAGACAGAGAGAGAGAGACAGAGGGAGAGACAGAGAGAGACAGAGAGAGAGAGAGAGAGAGAGAGAGAGAGACAGAGAGAGAGAGAGAGACTGAAGGGACAGTGGGAGAGAGAGACAGAGGGAGGGACACAGAGAGAGAGAGAGACAGGGAGAGAGACAGAAGGGACAGTGAGGGGACAGGACTCTCCCTCAGTACTGTATGTTCTCCTCTAACATCACTGCTCTATTCATAGCTATTCTCTGTAGGATATTAATGCACTCCTGGATCAGATCCCAGAATTCCCATCAGAGGATGAAGGGGTCAAAGAGGGAGAGACCACCAAACCCCCTGGGGGGAAGGAGCATTCCATTAACATCAGCAGGAGAGACGTGTGTGTGTTTTATAAGAATACATGTGTCTATCTTGTGGGTCTTTATGGGCACTGGAGAGTCACATGATCGTGTGCCTACAAATTAAAAGCTACAAACTGATCTGTGTTGTTACAATGCTATAAAGTTTCTTTTGTTTGGAAGGCCACGCCTTACTCAATCCGCCTACAGGCACAACGACGAGCCATGAAAAGGTAGTATAATGGCATAAACTAAATCTTATTCTAGATTATGAACTAAAGGTCAGTATAGTGTAGAATTGAACTAAAAATAAAATCAATGTTTGGATCAGGGTTTAGGATTAAGTGAGGAGGTTTTAGTGGTTAGCTTTAGTTTTAGTGAGGAAACTGCTTGTCATTTTTACTCACTAAACATTATTGAGAATCCGGGTCAAAGGTGAAGGCCTTACACACACACACACACACACACACACACACACACACACTGAGCATAATGGCTGAACTTTATCCTGCTGAGTCAGGATCTTCTCCATCTGTGTGTGCTGAGCCTGATCTGATCATCAGGCTGTGCTTCAATAACACTTTGAGGCACTACCTCATCTCCACATCTCAGCCTTCATCTTAAACACTATAACATCCACTATAAACACACATTCAAATCAGAGTTCCTGTATCAGGAACTAGGAACCATCAGATTTCAGGAAATCCCTCAAATCTCCACCGGATTATCTTAGTGATGTCAGTAATCAGATATGCAGCGTCAGTCATATTTTCGGTAGAATTGTTGACAAATCACTCTGACGAGGCATTATATGACTAAAAGAAAAGTGTTAATACAACTAGTATCGAGCAATAGCAAGCCTCCCATGCTTACTAACATTTCATGAAATCAACATTTACCTCAGGAGTGATGGATCTTTTAATAAAGAATGACTTTATTCAACAGAAATGGCATCTGAAACTGTAATAACACTATAACCTCGATGGATTTCTCCACACAGGGAGCAACATTCACCTTAGAATTGAACTTATAAAAGTTTTCTTTTAGATAGCATCGATGCTAACCAAGCACACACACTCGATCATATTTGGAATATTATTAACATTTAATATTTAAAAGGTTTTATATTGGTCTTTAATGCATCATGACCCACATACATAAGTGTCGAAAAGAAGATCTTCTAGGGCCAATCCCAAATTACACAACACTAGGATGACAGTGGCTAAGAAAAAAAACTACCTATACATTATAAGGAAGAAATCTTGGGAGGACCAGGATAAGTCAGTACTTTAGATTTCCATAAAGCAGGAACGTGGGGAGTGTGTTTATGTTTAGGATAAAATGTTGACATGAGGAAGCTAATGAAGAGTCAAATGTTTTAAATAACGAGTTTTTATTCATTAGTCCAGAAGTTGTGCTCCTGCTGCTGTATACACACAAACAGTCTATTACACTTCCAAAACACACACCCACTCCCACTCTGGTCTCCCATTTTCCAATACATGACCCCCATTGTGTAGAGAGAGTTTACACAGAGGGGTTATTCCAAAATGAATCTGAATCTGATCTCATAAGATCTGCTGGATAATCTGATCCTGATCATGCTCTATAACTCGGTGTGTTTTGACCCTCTTGGGTGACCATACACTGAACAGGTAATATGGGGGCACTCTGGTCCAGTTTAACATTCTTCTGTTCAGCTATAAATAGATCTCTTATTAATCAGCCACTATAACTGAGTTTAAATCTTATTTACATCATCAAACTTCCTTTAGCTTTTCATTACTTTTCTGACAATCTTGTTTAATGAAATAAAATCAATAGCTTCTTTTAATCCCCTCATTTTGGGGAGCAGTGTATTTAACACAAATAGAATTAGATCTAAACAACTGACACCAGAGATTTAGTCGTTATAACTACAATATTTATCATTTTCACTTTGTGCAGCAGTAGCTTATTTACTTTTGTGTTACATAAGATCAATCAGAACGTTTGCAATAATTCAGGGATTAAATCCGGTGGATTAAGGTGTAATCATGTTGTCAGTCATAGGTGTGGGAGATCACACCAAAACAAAGCTTATGAAACGTTTATTTAGAACCTTTTATCCACACGTGTGTACAAGTCCAAAATATACAGCATTAAAGAACGAATAAAGTCTGTTTAAATGGTCCCTTATCGCATGTTTTTCTAGTGCAGCTCTAATTAATGAACTCGTTTGGTAAAGACGAAGACCTATTTTTAAATGATTTGGTTGGGGAATCCTGTTTGTTTTGATTGTAGTAAATTACTCCTGAGTGTGTCAGCATCATTACCTACCTACAGTGGGCGTGGTCAGGAGAGTTTGACAGGTGGACCTGGTCACCTGCTGAGTTCTGCTGAGTGTTCACACGGTGTTTAGGTGGTTTTATTAAAGTGTTTCAATGGGAAATACCTCCACCATCCCCCGTCTGCATATTTGCCCCGTTGCTAGGACTTAATCACAGCGGCTGCTAATGACTGGGGCAAATTTCATCTAAAACCCTCACAGTCCTTTGTAGCACTCAGTGTAGAGGCTCAGTGTGGGGCAGGATATTACCCCAGGGTGGGTAAGGGTGCACGGTCCAGTTTCTTTTGATTTGTTGGTAAAGGAACCAACGAGGCTATCGATGGAATTCTCACTGCAGGGGTACCAATACTTTCACACCGGCCCAGTTTTATGGAAAAGTAAAGACACCCCTCGTTTAATTCTGTGCTAGTTATTTAAACATGGGCCCCTGTTTGGTGCCTTTACAGATCGTCCACTGACATGTAGCTCTAGATTTAAATCGGCTTGTTAATGATTATCTCGTAATTAAACTATAATTACAGTTCTGAGAAATCCTAAACCTAGCATTAGTTACAGAAACACACCAGCAGAAGCAAGGAAACGTTCCACTGAAACATCATCGTCCATCTTTCCTTCTCTCACTGTCATTCCACCGTGAAATGACACACCTTATACACCTACCTGATCATAAAACATGATCATTTTGGAGTTTTAAGAAATGTAGACACAACATTGTGTAAGGAACTGTGTTCCTCTAGGGTTATAAAGTGTTTGTGATATAAGAAATTCCAACAGATGGTGAGAATAGGATGGTGTTGGGCTCATGGGTCTATACTCACCTAACTTAACCAAACCAAACTTTACCAAACCAAACCAAACCTAACCAGTGGGCTGCAGAATAAACCACCAGAACCAGACATTTATTTTTACTATCATTTCTCCTGTACTTCAGTACTTATGAATATAGAAGGAGTAGGTTCCTGTTAGATTGGGTGTCCACATACTTTTGCCATTCTGATTGTAAGATTGTTTTACTACAGCTTTTGTTTCCACCTCAGACAGGATACATTTTGCAGAAAGAGTAACGAGTTAGGTAAGTTCTGAGAAATGGTGCCAAACACCTTCACACCAAACGGGGTGCAGCACAGGGCACAAAGTGGCAACTAACCCTAAACATGGTGCCAGTCCCTGGCAGGGCGCATACACAGGGAGAACATGCAAACTCCACACAGATGCAGTTCGAGGTGGGAATAATAACGGCATTTAATAATAATAGAAGAAGAAGAAGATAAGATTTATTTACACAGCCATGATTTTATAAACATAAATCACATGGATTATATATAAATCAATAAATATATAAATCTATTAGAATAAATAATGAGGTAAAGAGAGAGAAAGATGAAAGTCTTGTTTCTGGTGGTTTGAGCTGCAGCTGGATTGCAACATCACTTTCTGTACCTTTAATTTCACAAACCAGTTTAAACCTGCTGCAAAGAAACGGCTTAATTTATATTTGTACACACACACACACACACACACACACACACTCAGACACGCTCAGTGTGTGGTACAAGACTGCACACGACCCGAGTGGATTTATGGCAGCTGGCTCGTCACAGCGGCGGTGTGCTGCAGAATGCTAAGGTTAGCGTTAGCATTAGCGAGGATTGTGCAGACAGTAGCGTTATTCAGTTTTTCTCACTCTGTTTGTTGAGGTTTCGGTTTTATTTTTAGTGAAACAGAGCCCTGAGCGTCGCTGTGCTTTAGCCCCGGGCCTCAAGGGGCTGTTCCATTGAGCCGGGGTAATTACAGACCTGCGGGGTGACTCTGTTTACCCCTCATTTAGGAGGATGTTCTTGATCCTCGCTGACTCACTCCTCATTAAATGCTAACATTTAAACATGCAGCCTTTTTGAAACAATGCTATCTCACAGGCTAACGTTATCATCCCCCTTTATACGTTATACGTTCAACTAATATAAGCTTTTATTTTATATATATATATATATATAAACATTTCTTTATTATTACCATGTTATTACCATTTTACCATATCACTTCCACTACTGACAAACATTTTGTAATTTAACTGATGAAATCAGAATAAATGACCACCAGGTTGAGCAGGTAAAATGTTACACATTATATTCATTGATTTATTGTTCGTATTATTTAGCGCTATTGCTGCTGTTTTGAACTTTTTCGTTCCTTACAGCTACGAGGGAGGCAGCATTTGTTCACGCCATAGCATCAGCAGGAATAGCATTCGCTGTGACCCGGGCCTGTGCTGACGGTTCCGCTACCATCTGTGGGTGTGATATGAGGCGTAAAGCGCCCCCTGGTGATGGGTGGAAGTGGGGCGGCTGCAGCGAGGACATTGACTTTGGGAACATGGTGTCACGGGAATTTGCTGACGCCCACGAGAACCGACCGGACGCTCGATCGTCCATGAATCGCCATAACAACGAGGCTGGCAGAATAGTTGAGTGTTTAAGACCGAATATAACTTGTTACTAATAACTACCATTTTACTAAAACTCGTTACTCACTTTTTTAAACTTTCGTTTCCATTTTACATTTAGCAGGACTAGTGCTAAGCTAATCTTTCTGGTGTCTCCACAGTCCATTTCTGATCACATATACCTGAGGTGTAAGTGTCACGGTCTCTCTGGAAGTTGCGAGGTGAAGACCTGCTGGTTTTCTCAGCCGGATTTCCGTGTGATCGGCGACTACATGAAGGATAAGTATGACAGCGCCTCAGAGATGGTGGTGGAGAAACACCGGGAGTCTCGGGGCTGGGTGGAAACCCTGCGGCCCAGATACCCCTTTTTTAAACCTCCCACGGAGACGGACCTGGTCTACTACGAAAACTCTCCAAACTTTTGTGAGCCGAACAGGGAGACGGGTTCGTTCGGGACCAAGGACCGCGAGTGTAACCTGACGTCACACGGCATCGACGGCTGTGAGCTGCTGTGCTGTGGGCGGGGCCACGAGAGCAGGACGGAGAGACGCAAAGAGAAATGTCACTGCGTCTTCCACTGGTGCTGCTACGTTAGCTGTCAGGAATGCGTCCGTGTCTACGACATACACACCTGCAAGTAACTGTTTCCATGGAAACCGACTGCTATATTGTGGCTGTGGATTAACAGTAAACGTTCAGGAGGTCATGACCTTCAGAAAAAAAACAGGAGTTCCTGTGTAAGGGTTAGGATTAAATACTGATCACACACTAAACACTGCACCATTAGCTAACGATTCACTTACCCAAACGATTCACTGATTCAAACATTCACCCAAACGATTCACTGATTCAAACATTCACCCAAACGATTCACTGATTCAAACATTCACCCAAACGATTCACTGATTCAAACATTCACCCAAACGATTCACTGAT
>JAUZST010084637.1:0-20176 GCA_034779995.1 Parotocinclus haroldoi
TATCTCGCTGACCCGCTTTGTATCCGCTCTAAGTGGCGACTTGTGGCTTCTTTTTCTTATTCGCTTCTCACCTTCTTCGGTCCGATTAAACGGAATTTTGGTCCAAATAATCGAATAAAATTACACGTATATAACAGGATTTGTTTCGGTACTTTAGGATTCGGTCCGAATAAGCGACTGGTGACTGTTTAGCGCGTTTAAAAAGTATTTTAAATAGTGTTTACACATTCTCTGGTTGTATTACAACAAAAGGGACTGGGAAAAAACACACACACACACATATACATGTGTATATATGATCATTATACCAGTGGTATATACACCCTAACGGCGGCCTAAGACTTTTGCACAATGCTGTAGCTATGACTATAATTAACTATGTGATATTCGAATCTATCTCTGATGGTAATTCCATCAAAACTAGAAGACGGTGATGTTTCTACAGCTCATCTCTGCATTCCTGGACTGGGCATGTGGCAGTGTGGGCATACGTGACGCTCTGTGCGTTTCTGCACGCGATGAACTTCTCGCTCTTTTAAAGCAGCTCTTTTAGCCAGACCCTCCAGCCCCAGAAACGGCCTCATGTACACAGACCGGCCTCTCAAAGCTGTTCTTTGGAATGCGTTCGAAAGGCTTGCTCTCGTCCAGATTCCAGCTCTCGCCTCGTCCCAGCTACAGCCGTTCTCGTTTCTGTCATGCGTGTTCCTCAGATCGACCGCCGTCTACTTGGGGAATCGCTTCGCATTAGCCTGCACCTGCATTGCTAACTGATCATTAGCACGCTGTTTTGCACACTGCAGTCACTGTTTTGCCAACAAGTGAGAAGAACCTGTGATTGTTGCGTCTCTGCGTCTGGGGCTGAGCGTTTGAGAGATTTTCCGACTCAAAACTGAGAGGAAAACGGGAACGGAGGTGTAATGGGACGGCAGACCGTTACCTCCCGACCTTTTTAAGGGCTGTTTAACGTGCTGCATGCAGTGAATTCCATCCCTGATAGTAAATATTTACGCATTAACAGCGCGAACGCCACGATGGCCCATTTGAGAAGCTTGCTCCGAGCTCCGAGCGCCGAGCTGATTTGCTGTCCTGACTGCACTGGACTCGACTAACTGATAGCACTGATAATACAAAAAATAATGTTCAAGGTGAGCATCCGACGTGGCTCTTGTATCGTGGGGTTTTATCTCTGCTGTAACAATCCGGTAGATCTGGCGTATCTGTACGGGCTTATGAAAGTCTGAAATTAAAAGAAGGTTGCAAGGATGCATATCTCTGAGGTAAATCTAGGCAAATGTTGGAGACGGATGAAAGTGAGACTCGGGCCTGCCGTGTAATTTCAGCACTCGGGCGCAATTACTATACGTCGCGCTGTGTGAGATGAGACTAAAAACCACAGTTTATGGCTGCCGTAGCATGTGCTTCTCTATGTTTTCTCCAAATTATTCTCTAAATTACGTTCGGCTTGAGTGTTCAAAGAGGCCAATTCTGTCTCGTACTCAGAGTGGGGCCATGTAAAGAGAAACGAGCTTTAAATAACAATAATACTGTTAAGAAAATCCCTTTTTTTTTTTTTTTTTTTGGGGTTCAAAACCGAAAATAGAATTGGCTCAAGCTGTTCCTCTTCTCCAGCCATTTACTTTCTGGAACAGACATGGAACTTAACGGCTGGGAAAATACAGTGCTGCGCAAAAGTATTAGCCCGCCGTTAGGTTTGTTCTATTAGCACGGCTGTGAGGACTTGTAAAATATAACATACTGTTGACAACCGGCCCGGAAAATTTCAAACTCAGGTTCGTCACTCCATGACGCTCCGCTTATTTGTTCCACTGATCTTCATGCCGATCTTTGTGAACTTTATCAACTCTTGGCCTTTTGGCTGCCACCCTTCCGAAAAGATGACGTTTCTTCAGACTGTAGAAGGGTTAACTGTTATGGGAAGTCACTTTAAATACTTGGCACTGTAGCCTTATTTTCTCTTCTTTTCCAGTTTATAAAATCTCCGGTTTTCTGGTTGCATTCTAATAAATAAAAGACTAAGAAATGATCATATATGGTCAATAAACCATTGCTAAAACAAGAAATCTAATGGTGGTCCAATACTTTTGCACAGTTCTGTATAACATGCTGAACACATTGACTCTTTTATAATATTTGCACTGTGACTATCGGTATATCTACTACTCCAGCGTTACTCGCCACAGCCCTGGTCTGGCAAGCTAAAGACCCAGCCCTGTCACACAAGAAATTCTGGGACTAAAAAAAGCATCCTGGCAAGGCAGAAACTCCTCCAGGCCAACTCCTTGGAAGCCAGTACGGAACCCAACGCGCAGCTCAAACAGACCAGCGTGGCTCAGCACTGTGAACCAGCGCACTAACGCTGAGTCACTCTGGTTCGTTTCCCACTGTTGGCAGAGCTAAGTTTGAGTGGCTCTTCGAGTTGGTGAGGAGTCTCGTCACCAGCAGGTTCCGTACTGGCTTCAACGGTGTTTGCATGGCCAAGAGTCTTAACACTCTGTACTCACTGTACTATACGTGTTGCAGCGCCTCCGAGTTGCCCAGCGTCTTGCGCTGGCTCTGTGGCAATGAAATGGGACTGAGTAGGCACTTAAATGTATTTCGTTTTTTGGCAATGGCAAATTATTGGCACCACTGGCAAAACAATGACATATCTACTCTAAGCACTTAACATCATGATGATCGATGCAGCCATCTTAGTGGATTGGTTATTTCTTTAAAGATCTTTAAGGATCGACTCAGGATGGTCCCTGTGAGATCCAGTTAGATGGTTTATCGGAAGCATAATTCGATGGCGACAGATTACCTTGCGAAAAGTCTCTGCAACCAGTCCAACGGTCTAGGAACAAGCTATGCTATAATTAATCTGTCTGGTCCATTTTTATGACAGTGCAGACGCCAGGCTTTGGTGGAGCATTTCTGGACGAACGTGGCGGTGCAGATAAAAGTGTCGTGTATTGTGTTGAAAATGTGTAGATTATACAAGCGGTTATAAAATATGTGGAAAAAAAGCGATTGACCCTTCACACAACCAGTTATTGGTAGCTGACCTACTTTCACCCCAATAAGACGGTCCAATGAGTCCCCTTCCTGTTCTGTGAATTCTTCCTTTAGAATCTGAAACTGGAATGACTGTGCGCTCCAATGTTAGAGGCCATATTCAAAATGCTGGTGCTGTATTAAATACCAAACTAAGCAAAGGACGAATGCTAATGTGTTCTAAAGAGAAGAGAAAAAAAGGAAAACGGAAAGGACAGTCCATACGAGACTGAGAGAGGGAGAATTAAACAAAAGAGAAATGAAATAAATACTTTGGTTGCATTTGAAGAAGGTTACAACGGACTGAAAAAAACATGGCGACAAAAAGGGAGAGGGTTGTTGCCTGGTTCCTGTCTGTGTGGAGTCTGTATGTCCTACCCGTCTCTGGATTGGCGCCCTGTCTGGGGTTGTGCCCAGAGTTGCCGGGTGGGCACCGGCTGTGGACCCCGTGTGAATTAATTGGAAGATGATAGATGGAAGGAAAGGAACTCTTCCATCTTTCTTGTATCTGAAGATAATATAATATTTGAGTTTGGGAGATTTGGAGATCCTTCTCAGCCTGTGTTTTGCGAGTGGGGCTTTAGATGCATTTCAGGTGCCTCATTGTCACTTTATGCAATTTTGAGGTCCTCGTTGCTGGCAGACACCATTTTGGAACCGTCTTTGTCGATTTGCCCGCCTTTCTTTTCAACGCTTGCGCTAACTGTCACCGCCGTCGCACTTGAGAAACCCAAGACGCTGGGCTCAAACATTCATTCATTCATTCAGTCGGTATCTTCCGCTTAATCCACACAGGGTCGACAATCCATCGTAGGACAAGCGCGCGCGCGCACACAGACACACTAAGGGACACTTTAGAGACACCAAGTAACCTAACACGCATGTCTTTGGACTGTGGGAGGAAACCAGAGTACCTGGAGTAAACCCACACAGAGACACAGACTCCACGCAGGAAGGACCCAGACCGCTCCACCCTGGGATTGAACCCGGGACCTTCTTACTGTGAGGCAGCGGTGCCACCCCACCGAAACACCATACCACCCTGGCTCAAACACATCTTTCTTTTCCCTCATATATGACTGTGTAAGAAGACCACAAACACACGATATATAAAACACAGAAGGCTTCTGCTTTGGGCTCCCCAATTAGTGGCTTGATCTCCCCTGCAAGTGGGATTTTGATTTTGTTTGGTTTGAAAGTATACTGTAGGGTCCTGTCAACATTCGAATAGCTCTTAGTAGCTCAATAGCTTTTCTTAACGTAAGCTTTTCTTCTTCGCTGCTCTTACATCGAATTATCTTTTGCGAATTTAACAGTAGATTTCACATTTCAACCCGTTTGAATAGCACGGGTGATGCTGGCTAGATATTCCGATCAGTTCCTGAGCTAAATTCACAGCCTTAGTGTCCAGATTTTACAATTTGGAACAAGTCTTCCTCGGGACGACTGAGTCAGCTACCCTCCAGCTGACCTGTCCTGTCAGCAAATGTTCTATATAGGCCAATAAGGTGCTGGCTTTATGAGGCAGACAAAGGCAGGTAGTTTGATCATTGCCTTGCAATTGATGATTGCCTCAATAGCAGCCCTAAAAAGGGATCAAGAGTTCTGTGTTTCTGGTTTAATATCCCCAGCACCAGGCTAGCCAAGCAGACAGTTAGAGCGGGCCAAGCCAAACATATGGGATTCAGCTGAAGGGGTCCAGTTTTCTAAAGACTGCCCTGCAGTCTAAACTTTTAAGGAGCCGGTATGAACGTGCTTTAAGAAAAAGAAAAAAAAAAAAAAAAAGACGCTACCACCTTCGGAAAAATGCATGGATTCAGCCAGAGACACTGCCACCTTTCACCCGCCGCGTTTAAAGTCATGTTTGGTTTTGAAATGTGTGCAAACCTTCGTCATCGTGACTTGCCATTTTCATCCCACCCGAAAAAGGAACTCTGGGCAAAAAAATGCATTGACAAATTATTTTGGGCCAAGAAAAAAAAAAAACGAAGTAAGAAGTTACTCAGGGAAAAAACACTGTACGACCCTTTGTGTTTGAAGGAAGCAAACGTCTTCGAAAAAAGTCAACAAAGTGGTCCGAATACAGAATCGATTGCCTTTGGAATGGCTCACATTGAAGTTCAGGAACTTGGCGCAAATACGTTAACTTTAACGAAGCAGTCCAGTCCCATTATGCAAAGGAAAGGCCACATTTGAAAAGACAAGATTGGAATAAAGCCGTGCTTTTTCAATCATTTAAACAAAAAGCATACTTTTACCCAGTACCTTGAGTCGTATTGATGGCTGGAAATAAAACTCACTAGGTCAATAGGTGCAAAAGTCTAGATCTGCCCAAAAATAGTTCTTAGTTTGGGACTGGTCAGGATTTAAGACGCATAAACGCCCATCTATGACGTGGATAGATTATAAAACTGGACCCACTGCTCACTGGTGTCGGTTGAACTAAACTTAAAGAAGCAACTGGCCTCTTCATATCCTCAGGCATCTCCCATGCTGGACCTCAAACCATATACCAAAACAACTCAAGGGTCAGGCCTCTGCAACAGGCAAGCTCCTTGGCTGAATCAACAAGCTACTTCAATAACTATTAGTGAATACGACTTTTGTGCCCACTTGTGCTCGGCTGGGGGAAGGAACTGGCTCTAGTTCATGTCTAATCAAAGGAAACCTTTTTTTTTTTTTTTTGCTCAATCCTGACCGTGCCCTCTTTTTATACTCGTATATCTCGAGCATAAAGGGCATCATGGAAATGGAGGCGCTCTCGACTTTCCTTTTTCATAGAAAGCAGTTGATCAAGATCGGACAGTAAACAAAGTTAATGTCATAAACATCCCATTTACTCCATCCAGTGCCATTATTTTTCTTTCTTGCCCAGAGCGACTTGCAGCTGATACATACCTGTCAAGTCTCCTGTTTTGGCCAGGAAACTAACTTTTTTACGCCTCTTTCCCACCTTTTCCCGTAAATTTCCCATATTATATTATAATTTACAAAAACATTCCCGTGCCCCTTCAAACTGAAACGTCACTAACAGCGGCAGTTCTGGCGAGGTTAGTGGGAACAGCGGGAACAAACCTGGAACAGGTAAGCCTATCGGATTCTGATCATCTCATTGTAGTTTGTAAGCGCTTCACAGGAGATTCTTTTCGATTTCTTGTAAACCTGACTTAAAACGTAAGGGATACTGAACCTCCGTTGGGCTGGTGGGACGGCTCGAAGCGCGCCAGTGATCATTTCCCTTCTTTTTAAATCCAAAACTTGTCAGGTGTGATCTTACAAGGTACAGTCCAAGAAGTTTTGGCTCAATCGGCAGCAGATTGCCGGTGCTGGGAGTAGGATCTTCTAGCTGGTAGTCCGGTACTTTTACCACTGCAGCGCCGCAGCCCCTGTTTTTTCAGTCCCCCAGATGGGAGAAAATCAAACCCTGCTGTTTACAATAAACCTCTATATTTTGTCCGTCCCAGGATGTGAGGCGTTTCCACTGATTTACTGTAAACACTCTGGGAGCTACGCACGCTGCCCTAACACAACACGCAGTGTTTGAGTTAAATAAAGTTTCATATTAAATACTGGTTATTATATTATGGTTAGAACAGCATTTGTACAGGGTAGAAAAAGCGCGTTTTCGGAGAGGGGGCTCTGAAAAGTGGAAACCACTTAGCACCACTCGAGTGAGTTGACGCTTAACAACATCTCTGGCACGCTTCCAAAACGCTGCCTCTGCTTAATTATTGTTTTTGCCTCAAGCGTTGCGATAGTTTCCTAGGATCCAAACTCTTCCCGCTTTCAGGTTTGGGCGAAACCTATGTTTTCTGACTTCAGATTTCATACATGGAAACTACAATGGTTGTAAAGTAAATCCGGGTAGCAATCTAAATAAGCCAAGGTTCGAGTACCTGTGAGGTATGGGGGGGGGCATGCACACCGATTCACCCAGTGAAATCCAGTTTAGGTTCCAGACCTTTCCGACGACCCTGAACAGGATAAGCGAGCGTAACCCCGGGCGTTATTTTTCTTTCTGAGAACCTCTTTCTGAACTCCTTCAGCGTTCACTTGTGAAAGCTCGCGTATCAGTTGAACCACAAAACCACAAGCCGTGCAAAAGTACTGCCATGTTAGTCGACTTCCCGGGCGCACTTGGAATGAAGTGTCTTGGTTGGACTTCTTGCCAGCCTTTTTTATTCAGCACATGCCAGTCAGGACTTTTTGTGGTACATTAATATACTGCATGACTGCAAAAGTGGGAGAACACATGATTATGGGTCACGGCTCTTTCACTTGGGATATAAAGACCAATTAAGGTTTGAAACAGGAAATTGTGGGCTATTGAGGAAGACAATGCAGTGGCTGGACAATAAGGAAAAATGTCCTTTTCACTCGGGGCAAGCCAACCGTCCTTTGCTGTTCTGTACTGCTTTGTTTGACATGAACAGTTGCATCATCACATCTACATGGAGCCAGATGCCACTACAATATTAACAGTATTGTCAGCAAACGCAATCGATTTAAATCATTTGGCCCCAATTTCACACCGTACTCTTTGTATACCACGCCAGAAATGTGAGGTATGAACTGGACTAAGGAAGCTGTAATATTCAAAGGCCTCCTCACAAGGATCTGAGGAACATTGCTGACTGAAATTGTGTAAAATCCAAATAACGCCCGGGGCGCCGTTTCCACTCACTACTAATATTAAGCTCTGAACAACAAGGGGCGCTGAGGGAGCGAGGGCTGTGGACCCGGGCCAGCAGTCTGTGTGAGTCTCTACCAGGAGACCAGCAAAACAAAAAGCTCTGATAGACTGCATTGGCTGGGGGCTCCAGTGGAGATGTCCAAATTCAGATGTTTAGTGCATTAATAAATACCGTTGAGTGTCAATGTGAGTTAATTATATTAGAGATGCAGTGAAATTTTACCCACTGAAAGGGGTCGGATGAAAATGGTCAATAATTACACTTGGTCATGGGTTTGTGTCCCAGTACTTTTGGCCATGTGTGGGTTTGTGTCCCAGAACTTTTGGCCATGTGTGGGTTTGTGTCCCTGTACTTTTGTCCATGTGTGGGTTTGTGCCCCAGAACTTTTGGCCATGTGTGGGTTTGTGTCCCAGAACTTTTGCACACAGGTGGATCTGTGTCTTAGTACTTCTGGATACGGAATTGTGTCCCTACTACTTAGCTGTAAATTCCGTCAATCCATTTCTATAGGGCATTTTTACATTTTAAACTTAAATTATTAGAAATGATCAACCGGATCGACTTCAAAAATAAGATAGGCAATCATGTACACAGATCCCCAGCCAAAATGTCTGTCGAGCTGGACCAGAAAGAATAAAACGTAACAAAAATGTGACAAATGGACAATACAAGGAACTAAAAAATCGACTCAAAGCACAGTGCCAAACAAAGAACAGACAAACGGAGGGAGGAAAGCTATTTGGTTATTCGTCACATCTGATGGGCTGGTTATTGTTTTTCTTTTCTCGTACCGAAACGTTTTTGGCCATCTTCAACTTGGGACATGAATCAAGCCTGATTTTATGTAACCGGTCATGCTACAACTTTTTTGCTGTCTCTCATATCCTTGGTTTTCCTGGTCTGTCTCTGCGTATTTATTTAGCAATGGCTCGTTAACGGAACAGCCTCCCGATTAACTAACATATAAGGCCTTACTAGGAGCCCATTCGTTAGAACGTGGATTACTAATAACTCTCCCCACATCCTCTGTTGGGAGATCCTGGGACCTCAGATCATTGTGAGGATTCCGATTCCCTCCCTCTTCCTGAGGAATGTTGACGGGCTAGGAACATGCTCTTCGCATGTTAGCAAGTTCACTCCTCCTCCTGCTTCTCCTCCGCAGGGGCTCAAATCATTCCCGAATCTCCCACAGACTTCACAAGCCAGAGAGGCGAGGCTATGCATAAAGACTTCCAGACCTGCAGCAACACTAATTAAGACCAGTGAAACACACACCTAGTGAGCACAGAGTGCCACTTAACATCAAAGGCCATCCACCAGTGCCCACTGTTTGATCCGCTCGTCTGAGAATGGCTTGGGGTGGTGAAAATGCTCAGACCGTTTGGACAAGGGTGCAGTTGTGGGGTTTGGCGCTGGCGTAGCGATGGTTCCAAATAATTCATAATTAAAAATAATAACAAGTTCATTTGCATTTATGCCACTTAGCTGACGCCCTTATCTGGAGTGACAGATACAAGGAAATCCCTGCAGGTTAAGGGCCTTGCTCAAGGACCCAACAGTGGCAGCTTGGCAGAGGAGGGATTTGAATCCTGTACCTTCTGGTCGGTGGTCCAGTACCTTGACCACTACACAACCACGTCCCCATAAACTGTTAATGACTGGTAATAACTGTATAATAATGACTGTTAGCTGTTAATAAAGTGCTTAGTAAGTACTTATCGCTCTCAAAATAGCAACAATGCATTTAACGAATCTATCTCGTGACTATCTGAGGCACCGAAACCTCTACAGCTATGTGTTACGTTCAGTTCCTGGTGCTGTAGCGCCCAAGGTGGGGCGGCACGGTGGCTCTTTGGGTAGCGCTGCCGCCTCACAGCAAGAAGGTCCCGGGTTCGGTCCCAGGGTGGAGCGACTTGGGTCCTTTCTGTGTGGAGTCTGCATGTCCTCCCCGTGTCTGCGTGGGTTTACTCCGGGTACTCCGGTTTCCTCCCACAGTCCGAAAACATGCGCGTTAGGCTAATTGATTCCACTAAATTGGCCACAGCGTACATACAGGAAGGGACTTCCTTCCCCCATGTCTCCATGGTATTAAAGTCATTCACTTCTAAAGCGCTTTTTACAGTGGAGCAAGGTCTCAAATCAGCTTACCAATTTTCTAGTATCTTACTTATCATCTGAGCGGGCCTGGGGGTGACAGTGGCAAGGCAAAAAAAAAAACGTTTTTAAGGGAAAAAAAACTATTGGGGGGACCGAGACTCAAAAAAGGGACCCAGCCTGCTTGGGCTTAGATGTAAGACCTAAACGAAATTACTTAATTAATATGTTTCGAGTAATACTTTAAATAAACAGAAGCTTAGCAAGAACGAACAGAGAGCAATATAAAGATTATAATCAGTGTCGCAATGGACATAAAATACAAAGTATAAAGCTTTGGCATATAAAGATCCAGAATTGCAGTTTCCTGGCAACGAAAGTCTGAAGTGTTTACTTGCACCAAGAGTGAAGAGCGCGCCTTTGGCGATGCCTAAAAAGGCATATATGTTGCGAATGTGAAATTAAGTTGCGCCGCCAAAGTTCGGCGAGGCAAAGAAGCTTGGAGCAAAATCATTTTTCACAAATGCAGCCAGAGAGGGGCCAACCGTTTAACCGGCAATAAGTGCTTTTATTTAGCCATAGTCTACTGATATAATGCGATAGCGTGATGAACGTAGCTAGCAGGGGCGTTCCGTAAAATCTAAACGTCATCTAGGATCACGGGGTAACTTCTAACGGGGTCTTCACGCTGGCCAAGCGGCCCTTGGTGTACCCCGGTGCCCTGTCCAGGGCGAGTCTGCTGGTATTGGGAGAGGCCCCTGAGCGGACCAGGACAAGCAGGGATAAAACGGAGGTTACAAAAAAAATCATCATAAGCAGCAAACCCAGGACATTTTGGGTTTAAGTTAAATCCGCCACCCAGTAAAAATCGTTGGCTGATTGTCTGCATTCGATATGACCCAAACTGACTCAGTTTTCAGTCATGTATATCAGATGTTATCGTTACTAGGCAGAACAGAAAAAGAAAAGGGATTATTACAGTGTGATAATGTGGCATTCTTGAGAAAGCGTCTATGTAAAAGTATCGTGGCTGGCTGTGGTCTCTCCGATTCGCTGAGAGAACACGGCTTATTCTCCTCCCCGGAAAAGCCCTAACCTTTTAGCCTTTGCCTAATTCTTAGTACAGTTAGAGAGGGCTTGCCCCGGAGTTGGCTGAACCCTCGAGGACCGAGGGCTACGTCTAATTTCTCCGCATTCTGGCGTTCGCCCATGTTCGCTCGACTCTGCTATCAATTTGGAAGCTTGCCCAGGGCCCCCGTGGTCTGTTGTAGAGAAGTCAATTAGCTGGAAGAAACTCTGCTTGCAAATCCTTTCTCTTGCTGAGTAAACTGACATGAACCAAGTCTATCAACCAGAAGTGGCTTGTTATACTTCAGCTTATATGCCCACCTTTGGATGAGTCATCGTTCAGCGTCTAAGCTTTTCTTGCCTGAAATTGACATAAATTGTCAAAAGGCGTTTCTTTTTAGTTCTAATAAGGACGGGATTGAAGTTGTGTGTCGTCGCGTGATAAGCGGACGCTAGGTGATCTGCTCCCCTCAGCGTCTTGGGCGATAAAAATGTCATGTTTAAGTTGTGGAGGCCGGCTACAGGCTCGAGTGAGCACAACACTCACAGAACACAAAGCTAAACGTTTACAAAGAAGGTATATGTTGCGTAAAGAGGAAGTTGAGTCTGCAGGCTGCACGTTTTCTGGGGAGCACAGGGGCTACTGGCAGGAGGTACCACTCTTCCCTCTCTTGGTCTGCCCAGTTCCCCCGGTCTCATGCCATCTCCTGCTGAACAAACAACCCCCGAAAATAAGGGAAGGGAGGCGGTGGGAAAGCGAGCGCCCCTGTGGACCTGCCTGACATCTACGGCCCGCTCTGAGGAACAGAGTACTCTCCTTGTGTCCATTCGCCCTCGTTCACCTTCACCAAGCCGACACCAAGGCTTCCTACTAGTGGCACTGCGCTTTACCTACTTAAAGTTTTAAAGTGTTTAAAGGGTGATAATGCATTTCCTGTTCTGAAAATGGGTGTTAATTCAACTGGGCTCGTTCCCTCTTGGTTGTGTGCAGCCAGCGTTTGCACACGGTTTTATTGTGAAGAAAACCCATGCGACTACAGCGAAAGCTTCCACACTTTTATGTAGCTGCTTAAGCAAATGTCTAAAATATCTTTACATCCATGTTGATATCAGTATTTACACTGGTTTTCGCCTCGTGATGAGGAAAACTCAACTTACAAGGCCGTCGCAGTTGTTGATGGCAACAGATGCACCGGGGATGTCGGCCACAGCTCCGATGAAATTGCAATCAGTCTTGAGCGGCTCTCTCCTCAGAATCCTCTCGGTATGGGCACTGCCAACTGTGCCGTTGCCAGGCACCGGCATGTCGTCGTGCCACTCCACCGTGGCGCCGGGTGCCACCAGCCTGCTGTTAGGCCAGAGGCGCAGGTGAAACTCCTTGCCAAAGGCAGTGACGTTGAAGAAGAGGCTTTCACCTGGCGGCTCGGAGCCGGAGGGGACGCTCCGCTTGACCCGCTGCTTGTGACTGGCCGACAGCAGGTGCGACAAAAAATGCCCCGCTGAGTCGGTGCTAACAGGCGTGACCAGGCCATATTCCTTCAGGCGGTCCTTGAAAAGGGCTGGGAGGAAGAAAGGAAGCAAAAACATGCACCGTTTAGCCAGATTCTTGCTGAGATGAAAAGCTTTGACTGGACTGGGTTGTATGATTTGACATTCAGCGTCAATTTTAGAGTGCGTTTAACGGCACGCTTTCTCGCTTAAGTAATGACGAACACGTCACGTACTACGATGTTGCTGAGGCTCATGAGAGTTTGCGGTTAAGAGGGAAAAGTCGAAGTAGAAGGCCTTCAGACGGTTTAATTCCAAAGCTATTTTTACGCTTCATAAAAACATACAGCTAAGCCTTTCAAATAAAAAAAAAAATACAAAGGCTGCTGGAGCCAGAGGCAAATTTGTACCTAGTAATTTGCCAGACGTACCTTTGGCAAGGTGAGAAATAAGAGCAGATGTTGTTGGTAGACACGTGTCATGAGTCGGACCAAATTGCACGCATGGGGTCCGTGCACGGCCTGTTTTTGGGCATGTTTACGATCATAAATAAATACATATTAGGGGTGTGCCATATCGTAGCGTTCGCAATAATACCAGTACAGTGTTTCAAATGATATAAAAGGTCCATGTTGTGAAATTCCGACGTGTTTATGTAACGACAATGCATTTACAGAGACATGCCATGTCTTTCAGCTGCTGGCTGTATGTGGGGTTTGTGTATTCCTCAGGGTTGTGTGTGTTTGTGGTGTTGGGTTGTTTTCGCTTTTCTCCCCTGCCCTTCACCCCTATCCCCGCTCTGGCATAACGACTCAAGGTTTGGCTGTAACCCAGGCATAAAATGGCACAAATGGCCAATATTTGTGCTTACTGTGCGGTCATGGTGGACTCCTGACCACCGGGGGCAGGAGAGGTCTTTGAGAGTGACTTTCTTGAGGACTTTGGCTTGGACTGCCCCGGTTGCTGACTGGAGCAGGTTACTACACGTTGGCTTACCTTTTTGGCATGGCCACTTCTTCTGTTTGTTTAATCGTCCATGAGTTTAGCACAGCTGATCATTATCTGCTCATGAACACAAGAAGCTACTCCATGGAGATAATGGATGCCCTACAAGGGTTCAAGTCTGATCGGACCGTCAAACGGGTCGCATGGGGACATGTTAGATACTTCACTTTTGCATTCGACGGTGGCCCGGGTCGGAATTTACACCGCCGCGAAAGAAACAGAAATTGCAATTAGGCCACTTCTGAAAAGTCTAAACACTCTACATACTTCAGCCGACACATTTCTCAGAGGAGGGGGAAGAGAGAAGCCGGCATGGAAGCTATGCCAGGACCCCATGTAATACTGAATCGACTGAGTACTATTGAAGTATAACATTTGCTCCTCATGGTAACAGCTGTGCCACATATCCAGATCATGAAACAACAGTCACGGGTGAAGTTTAAACAGTCAGTCTTACCTCCTTTATTCATTTCACCAGCCTGAAACAAAAAAGAAACGAGCGTTACATTGATCGGCATTTGATTTAATTTCGACTTTCTATTACGGTTGTTATCAAAGGAAGGGTGGAGGGGGGGAGCTACTGCAAGGGGGCAGGGGGGCACAGCGAATGGCAAATGAATGAACCTTGTTTAACACACTACACGTAAGGCATGGCACTTGTAAGAATTCCGCGTTCTCCAATAAGAGAACGTTTGAGAACCACTGGAGTCCAGGATGCATTTTCGAAACTGTACATTTTTTTTAAATGATCAATGTTTCAAAGGAAGGTCAAAATGGTTTGCATTGGTTTGTATATATGAACCCCTTCTACACAGAAGCTTTAGGGTAACAAACCAAATACATTTGGTTTACAATACAATGCAGTGCTTTTCTAGTTGTGTGTAACGGGAGTGTTATAGTCATTTGAAGACGAACACAGCTCGGGTAGAATAAACGTAATACTTTTTTTTTCTAAAAGCAGCTGCGGCTTAAGGGCCTTGCTTGAGGGCCCAAGAGTGGCAGCTTGTCGGTGCCACTTTAAAACGGCTTCTTAACTGCTGCACTAACACAAACCCTACTCATAAGGTCCTTCAAAATAAATAAGCTATGTAAAATTCTGTGGCCCTTGGCGCGTGACTGTGCATGACTGTGTGACCGTTTTGTTTTTTGTGATGGGTAATGTGCAACCGACCCTGTCCCTGTCTGTAAGTGGGGCCCAGTAAAAGTGGAACCAAGAAACCTAACCCCTTGTTCTTGAGGTACCAGGAACTAGGCCCTTTTGCTGTTGGGTGTGAAGACCATATTAGCTTCATCCCAGATCCTTCTCTATCTCCAAGTCACCAGAACCTGTCCAGCAAGCCGCTCTGGGGCAACACAGCTGAGTCAGCAGAATAACCAGGTGGAAGTACTACAAAACAGGCGGAGGCAACCATATCTGCCTAGAACCATTAAAGGCTCCTTTATGGGACAGACTGAAGGTTTTGGAGGGGTACAATTAAAATTGATATGTAAGTCACTCGAGTGGCGTGGTGGCCTAGTGGTTAAGGTACTGGACTATGGACCAGAAAGTCCGGGGTTCAAAGGCCCTTAAGCCACAATCAGAATAATCCAAATAAATATGGTAACCCAACACCTTGGTAAGTTGGAGTCGCGACAGAGCGCTCCTGCCAGGTCGGGCAACACATGCACACATGCACAAACCCTGCAAGTTAGTCCTACAGTTTACCTGTACCCTATGTTTCCCTGCCCAGGACAAGTGGTAGGGTTACAGGATGCATATCCTAGATTTGCATACCTAAAACAAGAGCTCAAACGTGTGGTGGTTCATTCCAAAGACATGCATTAGGACAGCTGGTCTCTCGAAACTGGCCCAGAGTGAGTGACCAGCATATAAACCTGAGCCCGGTCTAACATGAGGGTCACATCCGCTGAGGCGACCCCTTAGGGGTGCAGCCCAAAAATAATTTGTGGTGACCTAGAGTTCCTACCACTGTTCTATAAAATATACAAGGCTAATCCTGGGGAGGGGGGGGGGTCAAATATTTAGTGACAAAGTCTTCCCCTCGATAGGCTTTGTGATGGTTACGCAAAAAACCTCTGTAAGGGAAACCTTCCAGCTGCAAACTACACTGCTCATGAAAACAAGCAGATATTTCATTGGGGGAGATTTCATTTTGGGGTATCCCTTAATTTTTTTTTCCCGCTTACTGTGATCCACTTTAGAGGCTGACTTTTTTTTCAGGAATCCCACGGGTCACGGGATTCCCCGCGGGATGGGACTCAACTATTACTGGCGTGATCGGGACGGTACAGGATAAAAATGCTAACGGGAGCAGACGGAACCAATGAATAAGACAAAAGATAACCATAGAATAGGCAGCGCCATTTTGACGTTTTTTTTTTTTTCTTTTAAGAAACCTACAGTAACGCAGTTCTAAAGAACTACACGGCCCAGAAGCCAACGGTGCTTCCGGAGACAGCTTCCTGCCGGAATTCATAGAACAGCAGCAATGGAGGGAGTAAAACACAAGGGCTGCCTCTGAAATCGCATACTTTGTATTCGGACACACTACATGCTCTCGCCTGCTGCTCTCGCGTACTGTATAGTGTGGAAGTTTGCGATTTCGGACGCAGCCAAGCTCCGAAACTGATGTCGTAAAAATTGAAGCAACGACTTATCTATAAAGCTTCATGTGCACTTTTTTCTTTATACCAAACTCGGGCACAGTGTGTGATATGTGAAGGTAATGCTTTTTTTATGTTATTTTAGACATTTGCGGTACGGGAGCGGGAGTCATTTTGAATTGGAGCGGGATGGGAGCGGGAGTCATTTTACCAGGAGTGGGACAGGACAGGAATTTGATTTCAATTCCGACCCGAGATTGGGATGGGTAAAGATGGGACAAGATTATTTTCTGTGGGAGTGGGATGGGACGGGAATGAAAATCCACTCCCGTGTCCCCCTCTAATCCACTTGCATGTCCGTAACTGGGTTCTGTATCCCAGTTGGAACCAAGGAACTCTGCCCATTTTCCTTGAGGTGCCAGAGTCTGATGCTGCTCACAAAAAATAGGGGATATTTCATTTTTGTGAGCGGGGTACTCAACAAACCCTACAGATCACTTCGGTGCTCCATCAGAACTTTTTTTTTTCCAGTTCCTCAAAGGTTCTTTAGGTGGTTAACAGCTTCCAGGTTGGGTGCACAGAGTCTGCTGTAGAAGCTGTGGAAATCCGAACGGTACTGTAGAAATCCACGTGTTTGGTTGCTCCAAATTTTTTCGGACCTCAAACATAAGCTTTCTAAAGGGGTTCCTCTTCCTTAAGGGGAACGTAAGTCCAACTTAAAAGTAAGTACACAAGGTACACTGGGTAAAAAAAATGAATAAGGGTTCAGAGATATGTGGCACGTTGAGTTTATATCATTTAGTCACTAGGACACTGATGGACCTCCAAGGACCTCCCACTGAGGACTGATTTTAAAATCGTTTTTGTTATTTATTTTATTACTAGCTTGTATTGTTATCGATTCAAATTACATTATTTACTTCATTTCACTATGACTTTATACTTTTAAGTTATACTTTTAAGTATTTACTTAATTAACATCTAGGCCACCCATTGAAACAGGTCCCTTTTTCGGTCTTGGTTCCTCCTAAAGTTTCTTCCTTCTACTTTCAGGGACTTTTTCCTCGCCACTGTTGCCCTAGACTTGCTCAATTTGGGATTGGCCTTTTATGATAATATAAGATTGCAAAGCTGCTTTGAGACAATGCTCCGTTGTAAAAAAAAAAAAAAAAAGCGCCGTAGAAAACAATGTGAATTGAACTGAAATAATAAACATATTAAATGAACAGTCATTAGTTAGCTAGTATAATAAACAACAAACGCACGAGGACGTGCCTGCGTAACCGTTAAGCCCAGAGACCTGCGAACAGTCCAGCTGTCAGGTTCTAGCGACGCTCTTGACCTTCTTACCGAGCCTCCGAACGTTTCCCTCGGAGCTTTTCTCATTTATTATTCTCATTCTACCGTCATTAAAAGAGTCTATTAAAAGAGTTTGACTTACCGACGCGGCTGAGGTCACACAAACTAACGCGAGCAAGCTGAGTAACAGTGCGCCCATCACGAGTCGGCTTTCCCTTCAACTTCCAGTCTGAAGAAAATCTTTTTTTTTTTTTGTTTTTTTAAAGTCTTCAGTTGTCCTACAAACTAGCACCCAGTCCGCTGACTGAAGTTTCTGCACAGCAAACCTACTTTAAAAAGTAAGGGAAGTCGAATGTCGCAGCGTCCAGGTCAGTGTTTGTTTGGTTTTATTTTCTGTTTTTTTCAAACAAAACTTAAAAAAAAAAAAAGCCGTTGAGCAGTAAAAGGCTAAGCTGCAGCCTCGCGCTGGCTGGACAGAGCCGCGTGTATATGTGCGAGTGCGTGCGCGCGCGTGTGTGTGCGTGCGTGTGTGTCTGTGTGTGTCTGTGTGTGTGTGTGTGGGTGTGTGTGTGTAAGTGTGTGTGTAAAAGGGAGAAAGAGGCGGCTCGCGCGACTTGGCTAATAAACTCCAGAGCAGCCCGGCCGTGACGTCACCGGCTGCCCGTTAGGAGCGCGGTCGAAAGAGGTGGAGGAATCTGGACACAGAACACGTGGTTGTACTTTTCTCCAAGGCTTCATTCACACTGCAGATAAACCCCCCAAAAAACGATCCTTTTCCTCACTGGTTTGTCTGCTTCATGGCGGTGTGAACAGCCGAAAGCTACTGAATCCTTGTTTTCTTTAGTTCTCAATCCCAGTCCTACTCCCCATATCAGCACCCAATCCTGGTGACCAGTGTACTCACTCACTGGCCCAGTGTTCATTATGACCAGTATGCAATTCTTACTATCCTGCTGCCCCATGGCGACCAACACGCTCACCAAACCAGTATATACTGGTGACCAGTGTACTCACTCACTGGCCCAGTGTTCATTATGACCAGTATGCAGTTCTTACTATCCTGCTGCCCCATGGCGGCCAACACGCTCACCAAACCAGTATCTACTGGTGACCAGTGTACACAACACAACAAACACTGTTGTTTTTAATACCGAAAAGAACTAGAGTGTGTGTTGTTAAAAAATACCCAGTGAGCAGCAAATTTGGGGTCAGAAACACCTCATTTATCAGAAAGGCCTCATCGAATGCCCAGATTTGTTCATGCTGACCGGAAGGCTACAGTAACTTGCTTAACCACTGTTTACAACCATGATTGTCAGACCATGAAAACCTCTAGATGCACAGCGTGGCGTAGGCGGGCGGGCTACAACAGCAGAAAACCACACGTCAGTCCAGGCCAGAAATCTGAAGCTTCAGTGGGCGCAGGTTTCCCGAAATTAGACACATTAAGATGCAAACGATGTCTAATGAACCTCAATTAAACTGACATGCAGATGACAGATTTTGAAATTGGCCAAATCAAAAGGAGTCCCTGAGTCCGATCTGGGTTCTGGAAAGGTTGGCTAACGGAAAGGTGCATCCCTTTATGGTCACATTTTTTTTTTTTATCTTCTCTTCTCAAACTGTTTCCATGAACCCAACAATAAATGTCAGTATTTCAGTGGCCTGCCCAGTCACCAGATCTGAATCCAATAGATAATCATCCAATCCAGTCCATTAGTTGAAATGGATTTTCTTTTAAGGCATCTCAGAGTGAACACAATGGGGAAACACTGGAAGATAGACTTTATCCTCCACCAGAGGCAAGATCTTAATTGCGTTATAAATTTGGTTCTGAACCACAGTAAAACTTTCTTGCTGATCAGGCTTACATGCCTTAGGCTAAGCAGGTACCACGCAAAAGTAGCGATGCCCGTTTGTATTGCCAGCATTTATCAGTCTAATCTTCTCGAGCTTCTTACAGAGCTGCTTTATATTCTCCTACTAAACCACACAGTAAACGTACCACCTTCAGGAACTGCCATTTCCAGCAGATGGCTCTTACCACTGAGCCATTGGACCAGCTACAAACCAAAATAGGTTTACATGCATTTAAAGGTTAATAATCCTGATTTTAAGCTTCAGAAATTCTAGAAATGTCGGGAAGCCCATGATATTTTGGTTTAATAAAGGATTTG
This sequence comes from Parotocinclus haroldoi, assembly GCA_034779995.1. NCBI lineage: Eukaryota > Metazoa > Chordata > Actinopteri > Siluriformes > Loricariidae > Parotocinclus > Parotocinclus haroldoi. Next base: position 19,484 of record JAUZST010084637.1, read on the forward strand.
TGGTGGCTGGTTGGCAGTCGTATGGACTGGCAGTTTAAGGTACTGGGCAAAGCTGCTCCTGTTGGCTCCTTGAGCAAGACCCGTAACCCAAAATTGCTTGGATTGTAAGATTTAGTCGCAAGTCGCTCTGGATGCTAAATGTCATCATTGAAGAAAAGGGGAAAGAAGGAAAAGGGTAATATTTTGGGTATGGACATTCTGCGATAATGTCTTGTTTGTTTCTAGATATTTACAGTCTGAGGCAAAGAAAGAGACATATTAGAGATATAAGAGGAACAATATTGTCTTTTGATTGCCCCGTTATATCCATTTTTAATCATTTGGAGTAGTTATTCCTCAGGGAATACTGCCTGGAAGGTAGTTAAAAAGTCGTTAGTCTTAATTACTTATTTTGTATTCGTTACATTTCTCAAGCCATGCCAAAATCCAAGTAGGTCTATTATGTTAAGGTGTACAGAACTGTGCAAAAGTCTTAGGCCACCGGTTGTTGTTTTAGCAACAATGTAATAACCAGGTACGATATAACGTGTTGCCTGTTGGACCCAAAAAATGATTGGGAATAACCAAAAGGGATTAGGAATAACCAAAAGTGATTTGGAATAACCAAAAGGGATTAGGAATAACCAAAAGGGATTAGGAATAACCAAAAGTGATTTGGAATAACCAAAAGGGATTAGGAATAACCAAAAGGGA
>JAUZST010084648.1:0-20173 GCA_034779995.1 Parotocinclus haroldoi
CTACTGTCTGTGTGTGTGTGTGTGTGTGTATATATATATATATATATATATATATATATATATATACACACATAAATTTATGGATACCCCAAAATGAATACCCTATCATTTTTGTGAGCGGTGTATATGTACACTTCCCTACAGAAGTAGGGCCAACCTATTTATTTTTGCTGTAGATTGAAAACATTTAAATTTGATATTTAAAGAAGAATGTGAGAATCATGTGAGAATGAAAAAAACGTGAGAATCAACATTTTAATTCTAGGCATTCACATCTGAATCTGATACACGGTTCAGAAGGTAGCACATTCCGTCTGAACCAACCCCATTTTCTTGAGAGCAAAAGTAACTACAAAAGCGCATTTATAGTCAGATAAGTAACCAACATGAAAACCAGAGAGCTGTGTATGGGTGAAAACCAAGCAATTGCGAAACTGAGAGAAGATAGAAAATCTATCAGAGCCATTGGACAAATTCTGGTCAGAACAACCGTTTGTAATGGAGAAGAAAACTAAGTAATGGATGTCAAACAGGTAGACCAAAGAATATCATAGCAGTTGATGACATAAACAATGTGCATGCTATGAAGAAGGACCCTAAAACAACTGCTAGTGACATCAGCAACAACCTCCAGAGGGCAGGAGTGAAGGCATGATAAGCCACTGTTGACTTCCGGAAAAAAGGCCTTACCAGAAGATGCATACCACTAATTAACAAGAAGAATAGAAATACCAGGGTGGTATTTGCCAAGGAGTACAGAGGCAAGCCTCAGAAATTTTGGGACAAAGATTAATGGCCTGAGATTTACCTTTACCAATGTGATGGAAAGGTTAAAGTTTGGAAAAAAATAGTATCTACTCCTAGGTAGTGTCATAGTGGGGACATCCATGGATTCTTCATTAATCTTTATTGATGTCATGCATGATGGCCACAGTAAAAAAAAAAACTCAGAAGTCTACCGAAACATTTTGTTAAATAAAAAAAGATGCAATCAAACTGGCTGGGGGATCCTTCATTTACGCATCAAGATAATGGCCCTAAACACACTGCCAACAGTACAAAGGAATTCATCTGGGACAAGAGATGGAAGGTTTTTAATGGGCCTAGTCACACTCCAGACTTCTTCACTCCAGAAAAGCATGCATTTTACCTGCTAAAGAGAAGACTGAAGGGAGTAACCTCCCAAAACAAACACCAACTGAAAGGCTGAGGTCAAAGCCTGGAAAAAAACCACAAAAGAAGAATGCAAGATTTGTGATGTCAATGGGTCACAGGCTAAATGCAGTTCTTACAAGCAAAGGATTTGCAAGTAAACAGTAAGTCTTATTTAGTTTATTATATTTTATCTGTACCAATATTTTTTCTCACAAGAAAAACAGATGGGTTCAGACAAACGGTGCTTCCTCTGAGCTGTGTATCAGCTCCAGATGTAAATGCCTAGAATTAAAAGTTGAAATTTAGAATTTTTCTCATATTCATATTTTAATGTCAAACCAAAATGTTTTCAGTCTACAGCAAAAATAATAGGATTGTCCTCACTGTTCCATTACTTTTGGAGATGAGTATATAGGGTTGCAACATGGATAAAATTGACTTTTTACCACCATGAGTTTTGTGGGGTTCCCTTTGTAACACGCTTTGTAATTATGCATCCTCTATGTTTTATTAATAGCAAGTATGCCAATAGATTTGTACACTACTTGTTTCCGTCAATCACTACTACTTATATCATGAGCAGGTTAAACATGTTAATTCAGGTGTGGTGTTTACAGATTGGCATAACATGAATAAAATACATTGTATTATTAGTTAATTAGTTTTTTTACTCCGAAATGAAGTGACTGGTGAATGGAGTGGCTAGTTTCACTGATTAATTCATTTATTAATTAAGGTATTGCTCAGTTGAGAATAGCAGACTAAGTGTATTATTAAAAATAATGGCATCTCCAGGACCAACACATCGAAAATAATTAATTTTGATATTACTTTTACTTTTGCACCTTTGTCTTTAATTCAGACATGTATATATTTTTTCATCAGACTGAATGACCTAGCAATGTGATGAAACATGAAAAGTACAATGGTCTCTGGGTTGTTTGTAGTAAATGCAATAACTGACCTTTTGACAATCCAGGTCAGTCACAACACATGTATTTGTTAACGACAACCTGCAACTTCACAGCTAGTCATGAAATGGTTAACAGTTCAGTGGACGGTTTCTTGGGCCTATGATGAGGTTAATATTGACTAGAATAGTAGTGAATTGTCATTGATTGTCATTAATAAATTACATTGACAGTTAATTTTGTACTTATTGGCTCAGTTAATTTCTGAGCACTTAATCTATTAGTTCATGCAAAATTGTGCTTTATCATTTTAATCATTTTCCATTAGAGACAGTCAGGACCTATTAAGAGGGTAATACATTAATCATGCAACCCCAACAACAAGTGTTACTATACATGAGTATGCTTAGGCACTTGAGGATGTATTGTTGAAGGTTTTGACTACACATTTCCACAAATAAATAAAGAATCTAAGTCTACTGTATACAGGAAACTCTGGAAATGCTTTCTCAAGAAAAATACACATAGCATAGCTTTACTGGCTTTTTGCTTCCTGGACTTGTCTTGGACGCGTGAAGGGTGGAATACAGGCCTAGTTGTAAATTCAAAACCCTGACTGAATTAGAGTCAAGAATACGTAAGTACGTAAGAGTAAGTGAAATCTTCATGATCACCAGGCATGAGATGTCAGTGTGCAAATGTTTTTGTAGTATGACTCTTGACATGGTTAATTGTTATGTTGAGGTTTTTATGCTTGCTTGCAGTGTTACGCTTGTATGTGTGTGGTGACAGAGTGAGAGAGAGAGAGAGAGAGAGAGAGAGAGAGAGAGAGAGAGAGTTAGCTCACAGGCTTCGAAGCTGGATCAAGGTCTGATATGACCATGGACTTGGTCTGACTCAAGCGTTCCCCGCTGCTACCTGTGGAAGGTTTGATCCTCATAGCTACTGCTCCAGGAGGCAGTACCAGAGTAGGTGGCTTAGACACATTCTTCATGGCACCTGTGCTGGTAGAGTAGATGGTCAATGATTAGCACTTGAAAAGCTTTTTTTTCTAGCAAGTACAATACTTTTCTAATAAATTGGTGTACATTATGATAGGTTTTACTGGCAATAAGGTCAACAATATTAAAAGATGTTCAAATGTAACAATAGACAGCATATTACATTTATGTCATTTAGCAGATGCCTTTATCAAGAGTAACTTACAGTTAATGCAGTCTTACAATCCAAGCAATTGTGGGTTAAGGGCCTTGCTTGGGGACCCAACTGTGGCAGAGTTGGGATTTGAACCCTAGACCTTCTGGTCCATAGTCCAGTACCTTAACCCCTAGGCCACCACAGTCCACGGATAATAATGAACCTAGGTATTTTTTACCATGCACTAACGGCATGTTGAAATTACCCAGACACATAGCAATAATGTAATGTATAAAATTATGTAGTCATAGATCAAGAGCTTCAGTTAACATTCACATCAAGCATAAGCATGGGGAAGCAGCTAAAGTCACATAGTCACCTCAAAATGACCTAATTTTGATAGCAGTTTTTAATTTATGTTGAAGTTTTGGCTACAACTATATAAACTGCATGTGCTACCCAAAGCTTCCACTTTCTGACTCTGTTGAACATTATGACAGCCTTCAGTCTGTCGACATTTCCATGTCGCTATGATATTGAAGTAAACTTGTCATGTTACATTCTGAACTTCTTATGAATTAATGGTTTATTTTAATATAAAATGTTATAATAGTAAGCTGGTGTTTTACTAAAATCCACTTGGAACAAAGCACAGAACTTTTTTGTATACTATATAAACAGTTGTAATGGACTTTTAATGGTCAAATTTAATCACAGCACTGTTTGGTTGCCAATTTGGTTCACTGGTCTCAAGGACTGAACTTTGTGCAAATATGCTGTAAATGGAATTACACAGGTGGCTTCCATATTTACCTGTACATGATAATGATTTTATTGCCTGTATGTATTTATGTGTTGGGATGGGGGTGTTAGAGTTGTGGGGCACTGTACTATGAACAAGTCTTAGGCCTTCATTAGGTTTGTTGTTTAGCAATGACATAATGATGATTGGACCAAAAACTCCTAATTGGATTTGTTACTCCATAATACTGTGAGCCACTGATCTTCATTATCATCTTCGTGAGCTGTAACATATCTTAACATGTTCACCCTGTACTTGGTTGCTGCCCTTCCAAAAATACTATTCCTGATCAAGGTTCTTTGGGCTGTAGGGGTAAGGGTCAACTTGGCATCCCGATGAAGCTGCCACATACTAAGGGGAGATCACACTAAATACTTGGCACTGTAGTGTTTTACTTAACACTGAAAAAAATGTATTATCTTTTTTTTTGGATCAGTTCCAAATGATCCCATCCCAACTTTTATGGAATGTGCAACAGATCTGAAATTCAGGGGGCATGTCTGCAGTGAAGAAATACTGTTTGTTTGGTTTTCTATTTCTTTTTTCCCATTCATAGTGTCACGACTTTTTTTCTGATTGGGGTGATGTATGTTAGATGTTTGCATTTTTATATTGAATATTGTATGTTTGCATGATCTGTATATTGACTTGCAAATGTCTTGATTCAACTTTCTTTTAAGCTTAGGAAAAAATTTACAGAAGGGGGAAGCATATGCATTCCTTAATTCTCATTGTCATATGTTTACACTGTCCACACAGCTTCCTGTAAAAGTGACTTGCATCATGTTGAAACCTCAGCCCTTTTGCACCATACGCTCTGGTGACATGGCATGCAACACATTTTTGTATCCTGTTCCAGAATTTAGCTCAGCATTAAACTTGTCTATTTATTGGTAGAATGGCCAGTTTAAAAGTCTGGGATCATGCACATAAAATCAGCAAGTGGCTATTAGTGCTACTTTAGAGAAAGTTTTCAAATGAAAAAGAAATACTTAAAAATGACAAGTAATAAATATATCAGTTATTATATACTGTGTTATTTCATTAGTTAGTTCTGATCCCTAAAAAAAGATTAGCTCTAGGGTTGCCAATATTACATGATAATGGTGCTCAGACATTGGTACGCATCTATTTAAGTATTACTCCACAGCATACACAAGTAACCTAGCAACCACACCAGCCATAACAAAACATCAACATTATAATTATGAAAGTAAAAGACTACCAAAATGAATTATATTTGGCTTTAAAAATGTTCCGATTAAAATTTGGAGGACAAAGCTGACAATGACCAATATACAACATTTGTGGACCCAAATAAACTGATAGTTATTTTATTCATAATTAAAATACATGCACATAAATTATTATGTTCTATTAAATGTTGATATCTGAACTGAATGTCTGTCACATTTCTAGTCCAGATGCTAATTGTAAAAATTATATTTTAACCTAAAAAAAAATGAATTCCTATCCAGGCATTATCAAAAAAAAAAAAAATTGTTTTAATTGGCTGACAAGGTCGCATTCTTTCCTATATAAAGTTCCAAAGAGTATCTTATATAATTGTTTAAACACCAAACACTATCACATTTGTAGGTCAATAGTCATCAATCATCAAACATCAATAACTGTCTACTAAAATAACCTAATAATAATTATTATTCTGAAACATTTAAATGAGTTTAAGAGGTGGAAAAGTTTAGTGCTAAATAAAGCTTATTTATTATCTTTATCTAGATTTATTATCCCTATCTAACTTGCTCTTATTTTTATCTACAAATAAAACTTACTTTTTGCATATCTAGTATATTAAACAATTCATAGTGTTCAAATAAAATGGTAATGGATAAATTATGTGATATACACTAGAGATGAATAAATGAAATATTAAAAATAATATGAATTTGTGGCGAGGCCACATTACATAAAATAGGCACATGTTTTTTTTTGTTTGTTTCTGGGTGTTTTGGAAGTGCTCTGGTACCAAGCAAAACGTGCATCCAAGAAGTTACACAGTACAAAGGCCTAATAATACTAACAAATTGTTAGTCAATTCTGTCTAAATTTGGAAAGTAAGAGCACTTAAGCTATGATTTGGAAGCTTTTCAGTCTAAGACTAGAGGAACTCTTAACCCTCACCAAACACATAATGCGATTGAATCTTGCCCTGGCACTTCATTGGTAACGCTTAACTGTGCAAAACGACAGGAAATAAACAAATCACAAGAAAAAAAAAACAGCAGCGGAAACACAGTGCAAGGCTTTGCACACAGACATTTAGTAAACAGTTAAATTTTAGGTAAGTTTAGGCAGTGTTGTTTTTACATAGCCACTTGCTTCATGCCATTGCTTTAAGCATATGTATTTAGACTTGGATACACTGAATACTTACTTGCTATGATAATATATTTAACTTAGCAGATCATGCACCAGCAAGTGTGTTAAAATCACTTGTATTTGTATATGTATTTTTTGTCAGCAAAACCTGATTATGTGAGTTATATACCAATTGTTACAATTTTTTCCTCACATTTTCTTCACAACCACAGTCGAAGAGGCCTGCAGTCATAAAAAAGAAATATCTAAATGTCCATCCATCCTGTCAGCCACACACCAGATTTCTCCATCCTCCGTCGCCCAAATTATAAGGTCATTAAAGTTATAACTAATGAAATGTTAATCATTCTTACCTGGTCACCTGATGATGTGACCGTTGTGTTGATTTTAAATAGTCCAACGTTAGAGATGGAGGGAGAGTATGAAAATAAAATGTGTATGTGAGCGAGTGTCATTTAGAGGAAGTAAGATTGACTCACGTGGTAAATGCAAAATTTTTACTGCCTGTAAGTCTGTGTAGACGTGGTGCTCACCACTTCCTGAGGCCTGTACCAACATTTTTTCTTCAACATGGCAGCAAACAGCTTCTTAATCATGGATCCAACAGCAGACCTGTCATTTGACAAATAAAGGTTGAGCAGTGCAGTCTTGTTAATATAAAGTCTATAAAAAAGACAAAGTAATTAATTTAGTGTTGTGGTATTTCAGTCAACCAATGTATAACTTTATCATTAGTATTATTCTACATGTACAACACTGCTTTCCCTCTTTAGTTTAAAGATTTAAAGATATAGTTTGGAGGGTGTCACATGGAAGTAAAATCAGTCAGATAATAACAAGAGTCTAAGTTACATAGTATCCATTTTCCCCAAAAAAGGCCTGGGATACTGGGTCATCTGACCAAGTACATTTCCACTGTGATATAATCAAAATTAGATGTGTTCAAGCAAAGAGAAGTTGACGCCGCTTCTAAACATGGTTAAGGTGGGACTACTTTTTGCACATTAGTTTGCACATTAGTTAAGTGGCATTTGTGAATGTAAATCTGTATAATTCTGATTAGTAAATATTTTAAAAAATAATCCCTTCACCGTGTGGTTAAATCAGCTTTTGTTATTTTAAATCACATCATTAAATCTTTCATTATCATTTCAAATCATAAATATTTAAAATCATTCTTTACTAGCTCTAAATTGCACCTATTCCAACTTTCTTTCTTTTCCCATTTCTAAAAAAATGTGTTGAAGGTTTGAAATGCAGTAATAAATGCTTATTAAGAAATGAAATTAAGTTGACCAGACAAAACTTGATCTATCTCAGGTTCAAACTGTCTGCTTTTAAATGCAAGTCAAAGTCAGTGTAAGAAATGCTGTTTTTTATATGCATTTTCCATGTCATTTCCATTTGGGGCTATTTCCATCATCATATGCCTTTTGTAGTCTCCTAAGTCAATTCATGACAACATTTAGCATGAAACCCATAGCATTTTATTATCAAGGTGAAGATGATGGATTTGATTAAAGTGTTTTGACTATGTAATATATCATTTATAGTATAGACACTGTATTTGTATTGTAAAATGAGATCTCAGTAAACAAGCATTTTACATTTTTATGATGCTTATGGAACTGCAGGTATCAAATCCTGTGTCTTTCAAGTGAGAACTTGAAATATTCACATGTGCTGGGTTAAAAATAAATGCAATTTCTTACCTCTGCCATGGACTCACCTTTTATGTTTGAGTTGAATCTGTAAAGAATATTTTATAGATGTCTCACCTTTTATTGTAAAATAAAGGTTTCAATGGAACATTATTTGTATTTTTGCATTCAATTGGTTAATGGTGAATATTGAGAATGTTTAAATCGTAGGAGGTTTTTGTTAATTTGATGCATCATTATAAATAAGATCCTGCCCTAAAGGAATGAGATTAGCTCAAAAAAACTGAAATGCATTTGTTGGCCATGTCTTCTAGGCTTGTTCTTGCACTACCTGTAGTTCCAACAGTTAAAAATCCCTATTAAGAGCTACAGCTCAGCATAACCCTGTGGCTCTATGAGCTCTAATAAATAGTAATTAAAGTAGATTAAAGTTCATGTGTGGTGAGTAGAGAAGAATACTTAGTTTTGTGACCAATTTATTTATAATAGTAATGACACATTTTCAGTTTTCAGGATTGAGGTCATTGTTAAAAAGATAAAATCATGAAAATTAAAATCCTGCAATTACAAGTGCTTTCTATTGGAGTCAATATCAAGGATTGACTTGTTTGGGATTATATATTTAAATAGCATTCATATTCCATTATTTTCTTATTTCTACCATATTCCAGCATCAATAGCAAAAGTACCTTTTACCACAATATACTGTAGTGGCATTGGAGATGCATCTTCGTGGTCTAATATGTGCATTCTAATGAATTCACTCACTTCATGTATCTAGTTTCCCACATATATCATGCTTGTGTTTGAACATTGTTATTTCAAAAGGTTATGGCTAGCAAAATGTTATATGTTTCAAGTACATTCTATGCACCAGCCCCTTTGAAGACATGTTCCAGTTTTCATATAACAGGCAATAAGCCACTTTTTTTAGGTAAAAAAAAGAGGTACACTTCAAATTTGTGTCACATAAATCTAAAAAATTCAAATTTCGGCAGCAAATCAGAGAACCTTCATATTTCATGCTATTCTGTATGCTGAGTGAAAATGGGTTGCATGTAACATTACGTTATGGCGAAAAGGGTGGTTAGCTACTGTTAAAATGAACTGTGCTCAAGCTGTCAGGAAGTACACGGAAACAACAAGTAACATTAGTTTCTGTCTGCATCCCAAACTGCACTCTGTTGCATTAAATATTATGTCAAAATAGTACAGCACTGTTAGAAATGCTTTCAGTATTATAGTATGTTCAGTTCCAAAGAGTGCTATTTGGAACACAGAAACCCTCTTTAACATTAATTTTAGTCTTGCCTCAGTCTTGTAAAGCCTGAACTTTCTCAGTGTTAACCTTAGCAGAACTTGTTTTGTTATTTCAATTCTAATAAATAAATACATAATTATATATATAAAAAAACATCTCTGGACACGCCTTACTGTGCTTATAGATTTCCAGATTTTACACATGGACAAGCCATCAGCACTATCTATCATACTATACTATCATACAATACCATTGCCCATCATTAACCAAGCCTAGTATTAAAATATGTTAAATATCATGTATCATCTTATTGTGTGTATCATATAAAATGTGGGATGGGGTGAGGTCTTAAATTTTTTTGTGGTCAATATGTCCATGTTTGTGTCATTTAGCTAGCATTTTACACACACCAGAGAGTCCAAAATTAACATAACTGATCACCTACCAAATCATATGAATAAAGACAATGTATTATAGCCTATAAATTCCAGACATGGCACTGACATTTTTATTTTACACATTTTTCTGGCAACAGAAATGAGATACATGTAATCTGGTGCATTATACACTGCTCCCAAAAATTAGGGTATATTTCAAAATGAAATTTATCTAATTTAATATAAGGGCGTGGATGGGCTTTTATTCAGAGCGACATATGAAGAATGGCCTTCGTATATAGGATACTGAATGCACCAATGCTGAAGTACAACACCAGACCACTAGATGGAAACCAAGACTCATGTAAATGAAACTGATAGACGCACAGCGTCGCGGCAATTCACACGGTGGCGCCAGAGACTGTATAAAACCCGTATAAACCAATTCCGTAACTGATCAGCTATTTGCTTGTCTACTCATGTTTTTTTATTATTCATTATTATTATTGTCACTTGCATTTACCCTTCTTACCAAAGCCTTTGTGATATGTATAAGCCGGATGCCAAAATAGTACCACAGTGTATTAAAACACATATACACTACAGTTCAAATCTAATTGTTTAGTTTGTAATAGTGGAATTTAAAACAATGGATGGTTTTGTTCTATAGTTGGCCATAAAGGGGAAATAATTCAATGTTAAAATTCATGTCATGATAATCTGTCCTCCTTAACCCTTAAGGTTTGTAAGTAAATAATTTTTGCAATTTTTACACAAGATTCCTCTCAAACTGACAATGAAACTAACACATATACATATCGAAAGCAGCCTTGTTTATATACAGTCTGTGACATACTGAATGGTTTCATACAAATATGACTGCACTAGGTTATTGCAGTCACATTTGGCGTCAATTTAAAAGTGTGGAAGAAATGGTCCTTGAAGGGTTAAAACAACAACAACAAAAACAATAAATGCAGCTAATGTGATTCCGTACATTAATGATTATTCTATTGAAAACATCCTCCTACACTAACATTTTAAGTATTCACAAACGCTTCTTCAATAATTACTGATTCACATGGAGAAAAAGGACTATTGTTCTCTAGATAAGGAGACAGTTACAGCAGAAGAACTAACTAATCTAGATATATTTAATCCGAGTAACACTGTACATTATTCTGTTAGCCCATCTGCCAAGGCAAAACAGCTGAAGGTGGGTTGCTGCTTTTAGCTGGTTTAGGTTGGTATGGTCTGGCCTGCCAGCTATGGTCTAGTTGGTGTGTGTTCAAAACCCCTCTAAACCAAGTCAACCAGACTTACCAGCCTAACAAGCTAAGGTTGGTAATTAGTTAAATCAGCCTGCTGGGCTGGGCTGGGCTAGGTTGGTTTTGTTTTTTTTTTCAGCAGGGTTACTAGCTTAGGTAATGAGTATCATTAGTTGGTATTAGGTAAACACTAACCTAATGTTACCTAGAAAAGATGGCTTTAAATTCTGAATGCTACAGTATTTTATACAAGCCACACTACAGACTACGTTTAATTGATTTTTGTTGATATATCGGGGATCAGCGGGGATGCAAAAATGGTGCATGTCTTGTCTATTAGCTTTGGATATAACTATCCATCTGTTTCAGAAATAGAGATGTGGTTCCCACAGCACTATATAAAGCTATGTACAATTGTAAAGTAAAGAAAAAGTAAATGACAAAAACAATCATAAAAAGTCCCACAATATGGTTATTAGTATTAAATTTGAATAGGCAACAATTGCAGTTTGTCATCGAGTCCATATTTGTTCTTACTTCATTTTTTGCAATTCCATATTTTATGAAACATCTTGCTGTCTTATAAATCACGGACATTATACATATAATCATGCATTACTTTAGCTTTCTCAGGTCTTTGATACATTGATACAGTGAAACATACAGTATGAATGGCATGGGCCCCATACGTATACCTTCTAAAGATAAAGGGAGATGTGTATATTCAGGATGGAGAGGAATGCTACAGTTTTGAAAACAGTGTCAGATTTCATTACACTGAAATTGTGTTGGTTTAGGTAGTGTGTATGTGTGTGTGTCTGTCTGTCTGTCTGTCTGTTTGAGTCTGCGCGTGTGTGTGTGTGTGTGTGTGTGTGTGGTTAATCCTATGTTTATGAAACAGAGCGTGAATAGCTGGCCTGGCCACACTGCTACGCCTAGATCATGTGATCTGTGGCCGTCTCTTAGCGGTTGAATAGCATGAATAGATGAAAGGGAGGGAGAAGAGAGAGAGAGAGAGAGAGAGAGAGAGAGAGAGAGAGAGATGTAGGATATGAAGTAGAGTTGATTTTCACTTCATCTGATGGAGAGGTGAACAGAGGCTCTGTGCCTCAAGACAAACAATCCTCTACAGAAAGAAAGACTTGGGCAAACAGAGAGAATGTGCTTCTGGAGAAACACACACACATGCACACCTTTAGCCTTTCTATATGAAGAGGTATGCATGTCCACCTTGCTTTTGTTCTGCAGACCGCTTAATCTCAATGCTAGAGTCTCAGAGAAGGCTCAACTCTGAACCATAGGTGTGTTAATCTCACACAGCACCTCCATTTTGTCTAAACTGGCGCTCCCTTTGATCAGCCAGAGTGAACCTGGAATGATGAGAGCACCAGAAACTTTGTTTTTTAGTATGTCATGTCAATTTAAGTTAAGCTGTTAAGCTATGGACAGTCTAGGACCAACTAGCTGACTTGTTAGCTTCAAGCCTAACAACTTGAACTTGAGGGCTTGCCTCTTCTTAGATAGAAGCAGACAAGTTTTATGTTAACCATATTCTCTAAAAATGTCAATTTAAATAATTACTGTTTAAAAACTAAACGTCCTTCAAAACTTAACGTTTTTTATGACTTATATTAGAAAGTAATATGTCATTAATCACAAACGTTCCTTTAGCTAGCTAACTTTCTAAGCATGGGACATAGGATGATATAAGATGATGGCCAAATTCTTTAAATACTCCAGATGTCTGCTTGTTGTGTGTTGCGTTAATAAATTAGATCGTGAAATGTGTTTTACTAGGTTCGAATATTGTGTTGTTTAGGTTATTGTATCATCTTAATATATGATAAAAATAAATGTTATACAAATAATTGGTCAAGAAAATTAGATTTCTCTTTGATTTTCTTCCGTGTCTAGTGGGTGATTAAGTTTACATTTTTAAGTCTAAATGTTTAAGTCTAAACTTGTGGATAAAGTTAGAACTTCAAACAGATGAAGAGTAGCTGAAAAATGTTTCCCTGTTACTGTGTGTTTAATGTTTTACATTGGGTTCAAACCTGCACTCTGACCAGACCAAAACATGAGCCTGATCTGTTCTCAAAACACGTCGGTCTCAGTCTTGGTTTTCTTCACAGTCAGCAGTAACATTGACTTCTTGAAAAATAGCATGTGATCATTCTTTAGAAAACAACTTTTCAATTAATTGTGGTTAGCAACACTTCAACTGCAATATCCTCTTTTTTATATTTTCCTCTGCTCCAAAGCATTAAAGGATGTTTCACTGTGAAGTAGCTCACCAGTATCAAAGACTGAGAAGGTTCCCCAAATTATGGTCTTAACAGATCTTTGCAGACATCATCATGCAACTCAATCGTCATTCATTTTACTTTTTTTTTCCATATTTTGCCAGTAACTTCATACTGTCCTTGATGGTCTTTTAAAGAGCAGTGACTTAATAGCACATCATCTAGTCACACAGCCTGTATTTGACAACCTTCTGGTTATTGTTATTCTCAAAAGGATTGTTTTCCGGGGTCTGCTGACAATTGTTGAAAGCTTTTCTTCCTGTCTTTGTGAAGAGTAAATTTTAGCATGTGGTCATTTCTGTGTAAAGATAATCTAGACGTTCCAGACTGTTTCTAGAAAAAAAAAAGTGGTTTTTAAGTGTTACTTTTCTAATAGGTGATCGTGAAATATGAATTTGCTGTGCCTTTAGAGTCTTACTGTCCTACTATGAATGTGTGCATGTCTGCCATGTGTGTGACATCTGTTATCCTTGTCATCTGGGACCTTGAAGAATAGGAACATCAGATATTTTGACCTTGGCCCCCATGACTTTAACTGCTTGTCTATGAAATAAATATATTTAAAAATAGATTTCATAAATAAAAATTGGGAGAAAGTAGAATAAATTAAGTGATTATTATATAAAGGAAAGGCCACCATAAACTTACAATTAACAAGACTCTGTGTGTATGTGTGTGCGTGCGTGCGTGTGTGTGTGTGTCACAGAGTGAGAGATAGACAGATATGGGTGGATAAGGCAATGGGGGAGGGGAGAGAGTGGTAATTTCAATAGCAGGAAATTGAGCTCATGTTGAACAGAGACATGGCTCCGGAGAACGGCGTGAGAAACAGACCGCACATAGCAACGCACACTCATACATGCAGCTCTCGTCTTTGCAAGCAGCTTTACACACAATTACACACACAATTAGAGCTTGTTATAAATGTGGTTATTTTACACAACTGAACTCATTTTCATTTCCAAACCACCTGGCTTATTGTTAAAATGCATATACTGTAGTTGTTTGTATTTATAGTTATCATAGGTCACAATTCTGAATATATTTACATCAAATCATTCTGTCTTTGTTTAATATCCAGTCTCTTTATCAGTCACACATCAGTACCTTGTTATAATGCTGTACACAAGTTATATACTTGATGGGCACTTTGATGTGCAGTTTGAATGTCCAGTATGTAGTTTATTTTAAAAATAGCTATAAAAAGGTCTGGGGTTATCTTAATGTGATTTCATTATCAACACTGACCTGAAATCAGTGTTAGGTCAGTTTATGTAACTGATGGAAACAGAATTTGTGTAAGAAGATCTAGTCCCAAAGCAAAAGATAAAAAGGGACGGTTATATTTAAAGCAATGGCTTGCTGATGACTTCAAAAGTAGAAGATATGAGCTAATGCTTAATGTATAAGACCATTGTATACAAAATATTGTCTATAAATGAATGTTTATGAAGTCATTTCAAACCATATATAATTTCTCATGCACAATCTTGATGGTGGGGGACTTTTAAGATACAGTTGACTTGGACGAATGGAATGGCATTGTTCCATGGTGTGATTTAGTTTCTTTCCTTACAAGAGGTTTGTTTTTTCAGTTCAGGTGTTTGTCAAAGTTATTGAAGTTGGATGTTATGCAAATGATAATATAGTGTTATACTAAATAATGATTAGGGCTGTAAAAAGTAACATGTTAATAATAACTTCGTGACCATAGTTGCTGTTTTTGCATACATAGAAGCTGTGTCCCAAATGCTCCCTTAATCACTATTTCCTACATTTGTCATATTATATGTAGCACTATTAGCCTACTGGAATTAGAACTGTAGCCTATTTTGGACACTTCCTTATAAGGTTACATGACATATACACCCAATAGTTTGGTGTAACGGCATGGGCTGACAACATGACTGGCACATGAGATAGCATCTAGCAATAAAAATACAACTAGACCTTACTAATTTAATTTAACAGTTATTGTACATGGTCCCCAAGCCCACCTACAGTTACAATCACAAGTATACTTTAGTTATATATAATACATCCAGATGCATTTCTTAAGCCAGTACAGGTAGACACCTTACTCAGTGCAGCATTTCTGTCTGCTCCTCAACCTTTCTGTCTACTTCTCAATACAACAGTAGTTGTAGTTCCATAGTTCTGTTCGAGGCACGTATATCATAATGTATCTGCTGCCAGTAAACATGAGCATTATGTGTACTGTAAATGTTGCTTCATAAAGCCATATTCACTGGTTTGTGCAAAATACCTACTAAGGTCCAAATACAGATAAGAAGAGTTTGAATAATCAAGAAAACTACTGTGTGAAATAGTGTGTAAAAACCCTAGCAACAGTTCTAATATACTTAAGTGTTTAAGTAAATTTTAAGGTAAGCGCAGCCCTCTAGTGGGTCAATAATGAATTTTTATTCATTTACATTGTTTATTTAAGGAAAACACAAAAGAACTATGCACCCTAACCCCATATGTTGACAACCCTTGAAGTGGTAGATTATTCATGGTATTCATATTGTTACAATAGCAGTCTCAGAGGTTTTCAGTTGGGTTTTGTTGTTGTTAATATCCATGCTTACTCTGTCTGGTTTAGTTTAACACCTATAAGCAAGCACCATGCACAAGTCATGCGCCTGTCATTTTCTCATGGTTTAAATAGGAGATTTTTTCATTAAAACTGTGTTTACCTGTGGTAAAAAAAGTACAACATTTTGCAGACTGGTCTGAGTAAATGGAGAGCAGTTTCATGAAGTCATATTTCACTTTTTTCATAGAAATAATATTATTGCTATTAACACTATTATTTCTACTAGTAACATATTGAAGGAGGAATATATCTGCATTTTGCTGAGTGCTGGTACTTTGTTGCCTGTTGTACTTACTGTACTAAATGGTATGAATCAGATATGAATGTCTGGAAAACATTTTACAACCAAGTCACTGTTGCATTTTTCATTAATGGGAGAGTTTTTACTAGGGCTGTCAAACTGAATTATAACGTAAATTATTTAGTTATATTATATAGTCGTAGTAAAAAGATGTGTCTAAAATAGCCCTTAGTCACTATTTGTTACAGTATACAGGTACATAGCATATATAGAACTAGTAACATATAGTATCTCAGAAAAGTTAGTGCACCCCTCGCATTTTTGTGACTTTTTTGTGATTTTATTATAACTTTTTTATGAGACAACACTGAAGACACAGTATGACGCTTTAATATAATGTAAAGTAGTCGGTCTACAGCTTTGCTCTCCCATTAAAATAACTCGGTGCACAGTCATTAAACTGCTGGCAACAAAAGTATGTACACCCATAAGTGAATATTGCCAAATTGTGACAAATTAGCCCTTTTCCCTCCAGGCATCATGTGACTTGTTAGTATTACAAGGTCTCAGGTGTGAATGGGGAGCAGCTGTGTTACATTTGGTGTTCTCGATCTTACAGTCTCTCATACTGGTCACTGGAAGTTCAGTAAACTCTATTGGCAAAGAACCCTGAGGATCTGGAAAAAGAACTGTTGCTCTACATAAGGATGGCCTAGGCTATAAGAAGATTTCCAACACCCTGAAATTGAGCGTGATGGTCAAGACCATACAGTATTTTAACAGGACAGATTCCACTTGGAACAGGCCTCGCCATTGTTGAGCGAAGGTGATGAGTACACATGTTCAGTGTCATATCCAGAGGTGGGTTTTGCAGTGCTGCTAGCATTGCTGCAGAAGTTAAAGGGGTGGGAGGTCAGCCTGTCAGTGCTCAGTTCAGCCATACTGTGAACAGTTTATCAAACTGGTTTGCATAGCTGTCGTCCCAGATGAAATCCTCTTCTAAAGATGATGGGCCATAAAGCCTGCAAACAGTTTGCAGAAGACAAGGAGGATATGGACATGGATCACTAGAGCCACGTCCTGTGGTCTGATGAGACCAAGATCGACTTATTTGGTTCAAATGGTGTTAGGCATGTCTACCCACAACCAGGTATGAAGTACAAAAACCTATAGGGAGCATATGTTGGGAACCATAAATTCCAACATGTACTGTAATGGATGAAGCAGAGCATGATTCCCTCCCTTCAGAAACTGGAACATTATTATAACAAGTATTATAACACGATAACAACCCTAAACATACCTCCAAGATGACCACTGCCATGCTAAAGAAACTGAGGGTAAAGGTCAAGCATGTCCTCAGACCTAAACCCTATTGTGCATTTGTGGGGCATTGAGAGCTGCCAGCTACGTGATGTTGTCATGGAGTAGTGGAAGAGGATTCCAGTAGCAACCTGTGAATTCCATGCCCAAGAGAGTTAAGGCAGCACTGGGAATTAATAGTTGCCGCACAAAATATTGACACTTTGGTCAAAACTGTACATTTTCACTTACAGGTATAATAACTTTTGTTGATAGTGGTTTAGACATTAATAGCTGTGTATTGAGTTATTTTGAGAGCACAGAAAATTTGACACTGTTTTAAAAGCTGTAGACTAATTACTTTACATTATATTAGTGTTATATCTGTTAGGGTTCTACCTCTTGCCCGGGGCGTTCCGCCGTCCTTGCCGATTGCTGTTACAGAGCAATCGGTGGGGCGGTTTATATCTGGTGCTTAATTTAGGACCTGATTACATCCTAAATCTTTACATCCTTACTATAAGCATCTGCCTTTCCCGTTACTTAAGTGCGGGTTCTAGCACTCTCACTCAATCTGCACACACTCTATCTGCATACCTCGACACCGTTATGGTCAGCTGGTTACCTCCCAGCGCTTTATCCTGCCCACTGCACGTTCGCCCCTTTGCGCTACTGCGTTTATTGCGATCTGTTTGTGCGTTGCAACGGTGTGCCTTTTCCACCTTGCTTTTCATATGTTTGGGAGCTTTTGCTCTGCCTTTTCCCCCTTTTAGTTTTGTTTCTATATTATTTACCCATTATTATTATACGCTGTGGGATTTCTCAGTCCTCGCATCTTTGGGTCCTACCACATAACATAACAATATCATCAGTGTTTTCCCATGAAAATATATAATAAAATAATTACAAAAATGTGAAGGGTGTACTCATTTTTGTGAGATACTGTATAGAAATAAAAAAAATCTAAACAATAGGAACACTTCCTCATACAGCTTTGCTCATTACTGAGTGGCAGCAGATTCCTTTGCATTAATCTACAAGAGTCCAGCATAACTGCACATTTTGAAAACATGCCTAGAATTAGAGACAACATCTTGTACATGATGTTCTTAATAAAATTATCCAATGAATGAATACTTTTGTTTGGTAATGACTGTTTGTTTTAGTTTTTTTTTTACTTATTATTGATTAATAATTGAATTCTGGTAAAGCCTATATTGTCCACTTAGTTGGTTTCTATAGTGTGAACTGCAAGCAAGTAAAATATGGTTCATTTTCATTAACATGACAAATGTTAATAGTGTGATTGGCATGGTTACATATTCTGATCAATTGACAGCATTACTTATCTGACAAAAGAACAACAACAAAAAAAAACCTATGCAGTTACTAAAGTCAGTGTCAAGTATCAGATGATCTATAGTAAAATGGAAACAATTGGTATTATTTCCAGTCAAATATTAAACTTTAGACAGTTTAGAATTTTCTGATTTCTTTTTTATGTAGACAATAGTTTCGTTTTTTGATTTTTTTTCCTTTTTTGCAATCAGGTCAGTTGTCTGTCATAATATAGTAATTACTTTTAGTACATATGATTCAATTAACAGACTTAGTTTTAGAACAATTTTATTTTGCATATGTAAGGTACATTTACATGTGAATCTTGTGCAAAAAGACAAAAGGAATTAAAAAACCTTTGCAGGAAACTTGTTTAGGCCTTAACCAAACTTAGGTGTACAAAACTCCATAGTTCAATCATTGCTGCATTAGGCTAAATCGGCAAACCATAGCTTTGTGTCATTTACCAAACTAGCAGTTTCATGATAAAAGTGTGGTTTTATAGAGCATTCCCCTACACGACACTACAGTGCAGAAGTACTAGGAATAGTTGGCCATTATAGTCTGACAACTCACTTCCTTCCCATGTGCACACAGTTAAATGAAGCAATGGACTGTAGCTCACTTGGCACTGACAGTAAGAACAAGTGGAAAGAACATCTGGGAAGAGCTTCATCCATGCAGACTCCCCTTATACCGGGCTTTAGGATTTAGCTCATATAAAAGGTGCATATGGTTAAGATGGGAGTAGGGAACCGATCAAGTTATAAATGTAGAAGTAGACACTGCTTGACATTAGCATGTCAAAAGAATGAAGTAATGGCTTGTTTCGAAGTGAGACAATGGCTGGACGTTGTTTTTAGAAATCAGATTGACCCATAGTTTAAAGGTTCAACTATTCTGCCTGCCTTGGATGACAAATGATTTGACTAAATTCCTCACAGAAGTAGTGGCATGCTTCTCAGGTGCAGAGAAAAATTTGCTTCACTATTTGTGTGTGTGATGGACAGGTTGTGGTAGGGAGGTAGGTTGTTTGGGTCTGACCAGGTGTGTGTGTGTTTGTATGTAGGGGGATGGAGATCATCATTAAGCCCCAGCTGTGTCATCTAGACCTCCTGAGGCATGAAACAGTTGTCCCTCTTGCTTTAATGTTCGACAGGTCAAACAAATTCAAATGCAGGCCACACTCACAGCAGTATCACTTACACAACTTCAACCGAATGTCACCTCTTACTCAGCTTAAAGCTAAGATTTCTCAACCTGTATCTACCTATAGGGCTACATTCCTTAGTTACCTGGATTAGATGCAATTGTTTAAAGAAATGTTGTGTTACCAAGCATAAGTAAACCAATGACTACTGAACCTAAGCATTCACACTTTTAATAAGAAAATTAACTGATGATGGATGATGGATATATATATATATATGTGTGTGTGTGTGTGTGTGTGTGTGTAGTACAGTTCATGAACTGTTGTA
>JAUZST010084658.1:0-20173 GCA_034779995.1 Parotocinclus haroldoi
CCAAGACTGCCAAAATACACTGACAGTGATGGGACATAAACAGGATCAGATTGTCCAGCAGTTATTATGGGATTTTCTGCCACTCTTGCTCCAAGAGCTCAAGAATTGTTGTGGGAGGCATTGGGATGGTTTTCCAGACATCTTTCCAGTACATCCAAAAGCATTTTAGGTCTAGACAATGTGAAGGCCAGTTTATGCTTTTGATTCCTGACTCCTGAAGCATGTTGTTGACATGAGATGTAGATGCGCACGTTGGGGCCTTGTATTATCATCCACGAAAAGAAAGTTGTTTCCAACTGCTCCAGCATAGGGTACCACTATATGGTGCAGGACCTCGTCTCTGTATCTGACAGCAGCCATCGATCCGTTTCAGATGACGTGGAGATCAGTACGACCACCAATGCTGATGCCAGCCCAAACCAAGATTTTACCAGCACCTAAGACGTCTCTTTCTTGCTTGAATCTAAATTACGGTTAGATCTGAGAACAATGTGAGTCAGTGTGGCATTAGCATAGGATTACAGGATTGTTATTGCTTTTGAATTGAATTTGGTCTTGTTGTTAAAAGGTATGTCACAGAATGCATTTTATCCTCAGTTGACAATTACAGTTAGACACAATCTTCTAAAAGGGAAGAGAAAGAAATCCGCAAGCAGAATAGCAAATCAAGTGCAGTCTCTACATCAGAAGACAGAATGTGTGCTTCCACAAGCTTTCCCAGAAATATATGAGGAACAAAGGGTTGTGCTAGTTTCCTGAATGAACAACACAACCCTTAATGAGTTCAAGTCAGTCGTAATTTACAATCAGTTTTGCTTTCCTGGCAATTACATTCTTGACCTCCTTAACAACCCTGATCTTTGCACTTTTGTATTTAATGTGAAAACATAGGACAACACATTCATCAAGCACGCACCAGAACTGAGCTGTGGAACATAGCATAGCCATGTGTTACCAGATACACGTCTTTAGGGTTTCGCTCACTGTCCATGTGTGTGCAAATCATATCTTTTGACTTACCTTTTTGGTAAGGTGAGATCTGAATATAAATATAATAGATAGTGAAAATGTCAGTACACATACAAAATATTCATTATTTTGTATTCATATTCACATATATTATGTATGGATTGAGATGCAGGTGGAAATCATTTACATTAAGGAAGCCCGTATGAACATACCCCAAAAGGATCAACTCTGGTTTTCTTGACATATGCCAGTTCATCCTGGATTATACATTAGTTTACAACTAGGAGCATTGTAAAGTAACAAGCTCACATAGAAGAGTACACATGGTAACAGTAAGCAAATTTTACAAAGACAGTAACACTGTACAGAACTCAGGGTAATCCAGTAATACTTTGAAACATTCTGGTCACCAAATAGACCTTTTTTCCTATTTGGTATAAACACTCAGACTGAGTGATATATGGACAGTAAAGTGCCTAACGTTTAGAACATATAGACAACACCATGGAAGCCATTTGAAGCTGAAGGGTTTTATTGAGACTATACCACAGATAAAAACACTATTAAGCAAGTCAGCTCTAAACACTGACAGCAAACAGCTTAAAATTCAAGTTTCTATATTAAATGTAAACATTACTTAAACAAGGGTTCACTGCGCAATCACAGAAAGAGGTTATTTCCTCCCCATGCTTTTTATGCACTTTTTGTGATGTGCTGCAGGCTGCTGAACTATGTGGAGTAGCTCTGTTAAATATATAGCACAGTTTCTTGTCATAGTATGGGGTGTATGACTACTACCAGTCCCACCATGCCTGGGTCCTGCCAGAGTGCAGTAACTCCCTCCATCATTTAGTTATTAGGAGAAGACTCCGAGGACTCCTTATCTTAAATCTATTTCGTTATTTATTTAAAATTTTGTGACTAATCTATCATTTTATTATTTACTTAATTGTACTAATACGTCAACTTAGGTTATTTCAATGAACAAACAAGGAGTATGGGTCCCTTTTTAAGTCTTGATCCTCCCAAGGTTTCTTCATTCTATATTCAGGGAATTTTCCCTTTGCACTTACGCCCTAGGTTTGCTCAATTTGGGATTGGCCTTTTGAGATAATATAATATTGTAAATCTGATTTGAGACAATGCTACATCGAAAAAAGTGTTATATAAATAAATTTGAATTTGACTTTGGATACTTGGCACGGGTAATTTAGATAAACAGTAAAAATAAGTATTCTTTGATCATGTGTCTCAGGAACTTTGGCAACATCTTTGGCATGCTCATTTTGGCTCTAAACTAACTAGTTGTCTTATGGTTAAAGCACTATATACATTAAACTGTGATGTCAGTGCTCCTATAAGTGCTAAATAAATACGTGGAAAGTATTGAAGACCATTACTGGAAAGCCATTACATTTATTTGACTCTTGAGAATCAGTTTGAACTATGTTTTGTGTGACGACACACATAATTGACTATTCATGGATAATGAATACGTGGTCAGTATATGGCGTTGCCAGATTTGTTGTTTTAACAATGGCATTAACGTGACAAATTTCTTTGTAACACTAACATGTTATTTTATGCTTGCTTTTTATTGCCATACCTTTTATAGTTCTGACTAATGTTGATAGATGTCCTAATTAAAGCATTAAAATTCTCCAGTTATATCAGAGCTACATTAGATAACAGAATGACAGATGAAACTTGTTCCAATTAATGTTCCAGCCAGGGCAATTGCTGATGATTTGTTGGTTCAATAAATATTACCTTTCGTGTTTAATGCAAGTGCATGTCTTCAAAGGTCCATGAGGAAAGACACACCATCATTGTCACTATTGCCTTTGGTCATCTTCAGGTTTATTTATTGTTTTTGATTAATCTGACTATCATTTACATCTGGCCACTAGACCTAATTTCTATAAAGCACATAATTATGAACATTCCCCGCAAAAAAGAAACAATGTATGTCGTATTTTACATCCTGGTATGCTGCTCAAAGAGTTCAAGTTGGATTCTTTTGCTTAGCGCTCACCTGGTTGAAGTTCAACTGGTAAATTCAAACCGTCTTGCTGAAGAAGTTCGTTGGCCAGCATACCAGTGTGCAAAGCACAATATATACTGGTCTTCACTATGTTACAAGGTTGTGTATTGATCACTATTATTTAAAACTTTTTTATACAGCCATATGGAGATAAAAACATAGACAGGCTCACTGGTACAATCTATGCAGTCTGTTACATGAAGCAAAAATAGATAAAGATTCTCCTTATAATGAAATACAGTCAATCAGTGAGACACTGTTAGTTTCTTAAGATTGCTTATTACTTTGCCTGTGAAGCGAAACACTCCAATACAGTTTGCTAATTTGACAGACTTTAAAAAGCAGCACATCATTAGAGTGACAGAAATAGGATGGACATTTTAAAGAACTGACCAACATCTAGTCTGTTCTGTTCTAGATGTTAAGTGGTTTTGGGAGCATAGGTTCCAAAAGACAAACTACCAGACAGACTACCGGAATAGAGAATCATTTGGTTTACTCAAAAGCATGAGCAGCTCCCCCTGTTTTTTTTGTACACCATCCAGACACAACCTTCACTACACACTCTGCCCACACCATTTCCAGGCCCTTAGCAGAAGGAAATTTGACAGTTCCTAAGCCACTGACAGCCAGCTACCGTCACCTTTTCGAAGCTTTGCTGCAAACAAGCCTTTAGCTTCGAATCCAGGTTCTGTTTGGGATCCGCAAACATTTGGGTACGAGTATGGAGGCCTCATGGTGAGCGTTTCAATCTTGCCAGATTTATTTCCAATCAAGCATTTATGGAACCAGCTAGGACAATGGCTTTACCAAACTATGAGCGTGGAGAAGCTACAATCTCAACTGTGATCAAATGGGTCTTAGAGGCATGTCTAGCAGTCAATAATCTCTCGCCAAGAGGTACAATACCCAAAAGTAGGGGAAACAAATAATCCTCTCTTGTTGCAAACCCAGTGTCTAATCAAACCACACCTGTAAATGTCTACATATCTGCCTGCAACATAACTGCATGTCAAGTTCAATCCAAGTCTCATTAGTTACACGTGTGCAAAAAGGGGAAGATATAAGCCATACTGTTTAAGCCATTCATATGTTAATCACATGTTTTATGTTCTCACAATACACAGTAACACGGCCTTTATTACAGATAATAAAGTACGTTTTTCGACTGAGGTAATAATAATGTAATTGGTTACAAAATACACCCCAATATTCATCATGTACTGCATATCATGGACAATTTTCTAATTTCATGACATCCGCATGAAGTCAGCATGGCATTCTAAACATTTTTTAAATGTTATTCTTTAAAATATTGCTAAACAATGTAGTAATTTTATTTAGCAGGGTTTAATTTAGCAAGCTACACATAAATGCAACAGATCCTGACATGCCGATAATGTACGTTGCTAGTGTATAATGTAGTTGGCTACCTAGTGATGATTCACAGCTTATTCTATAATACAAGAGCTCAAGGTATGTTTGGGTGACAATAGTTTTACATGGCTTATTCATAATTGAACTACTACTTTTTCACTTTTTGGCCTCCTCTATTCAGCCACATTGGCAAAGGTAGAATTTATATAAAAATGAGTTTAATCTTCCACTGAAGGGCTAATGAGGATTGTGTCTACTTACCCTATGAAATATTCAATAAAACCCAGCTCAATTCTCATGTTAGCTTAAGCTTTTTTATTCTATTCTGCTAATATGACCCGGTCTTCTTGGCTGGTAATGCTGAAGAAGAAAAAGCAGAACTGTATTGGTCAGGCTGACAATTTAGCAAGGTCCTGATTGACTGAAGGTACTGCCTTCTTAGTAGGAATACTGGTTGACCAGCATATGTTTGCTGGTTAAAGTGGTTGACAGCATGGTTATAAATCTAGCCTAGTCCAACTGATTGAGCAGCATAAACAGGCTAGATAAACTGGATAAACAAAACAAAGGCTTTTTGGTTACAATGGAAATCTAGAATGGTTGCCCGGTATAAATATGCTAATTAAACTGTTCTATAGTAGCTTGTTGGTTACACTCGTAATCTAGCATTGGTCCTGATGAGTGACCAGCATTAGTATGCTGCTTTAACTTTATTTATTTTCGTCCAAGCAAAATAGTGGGAAAACTATCCTGGACTTATTTTTTTCAGCAGAGTAGAAACTCCCACTACAATCTGGAAGTCCAAAACACAATGCTGCTTTCAATGATACTACCGAGAACATGTTCAGGGAACTTAGTACTATTAAATGTATTCATATTACAATGTATTAAAACTATTAGATATTGGCCCTTGCCTAACAGGGGATTATGTTAGTCTGGATTGAAGACGTTATTGTACAAACATAAAATTGTTACAGTAAACTGAATATGACAATGCTTGATAAAGTCTTCACATTGCCATAAACACTACAACTACAAGCATACACAAAAACAGACTGTTACTATTCCCAAAGACAACAGAAACCATTCATGTTCTAATAAGTTTTTCAATTTGCATTATAAACAAAACGCATTTTGTAGAGTTAACTGGTTTAAACATTGTGCCATTCTTATTTATGAGAAATAAATATGAGAAACCATACAAAAACTATACACCTAAGAATCAATGGAATTAGGTATGGCCAAATGTCTGAGACCACTACGTGAAAATGCACGTTTAGATTCACCCTGCATAAGGATAATGACCCAAACCACACCTTAAAGCACTGCAACTCGAAAACCAAAGAAAATCAAGGAGGGTGCTGACTGTCATGAACTTTCCTCTACCATCACCAGACCTAAAGCCCTCCGAGCATTTATGGGGGCATCTGAAGTTAGAGAAAGCCACACCTTCAGTAACATTGCAAGATGCTCTTTGGAATATTGTGAAATCATGAACTTGTGAACTCATAGTTCATATCAGGTTCACTGCATGCTTCCATTACAGCAAAAACCAAATACCAAACAGTTCTGAAATGTATGTCATTTATTTGGTTTCCAAGATTCATCTTTTCACTCAAATTGCTCTGCTGATTATAGGAGTTATAGAAAGTAGTAAAAGCATTTTCATTAGTGGTCTCAGACGTTTGACTGTGGAAGAACAGTAAAGTGATGTGATGTTGAATGATGTTGCTGCATTGTGGTGGTCAGGTTTTACACATTTTCCTCAAAGGTGTCCATGTAAGTTTTGAGATAGAGGATATGCGGGTACGGCAGCAGTTTGGAACGGTAGAAATCTAGTCGCGTGAGCAGCTCGATGTCACGAACGCGAGCTGTGTGTGTGTGCATGACTTCTTCCGCCCATATGGATGGCTCCTCTGCACTCTGAAAAGCAAACATAAGGACATTTGTTTATAGCTGACTCCGAGATAGCATCTGCCCAAAGTTTAGTCATTAATTTTCATACCTGCTTCATCAGGGTTGTGGGGAGGCAGTACATTGCACAAGAACTAACCCTAGACAGGGTGCCAATGCTGGGACACTTCACTGACACCACTTGACCTAACACATGTCTGCGGAATGTGTGTGGAACCGAGCACATGTTCCTGTACCAGTATTCAATATTAGATTTTAATTTTATTATTTACTTAGTATTACTATTACTACAAACTCAATTCTTACAATTAACATCTAGGCCATCCTAGGAGAATGGGATATTAGGTTTGGATTTGAAACCTGGTCCACCCAAGGTTTCTTCCTCACAATGTTTAGGGAGTTTTTTTCTTTTCACTGTCACCCTAGATTTGCTCAGTTTGAGACTGGCCTAATAGATAATCTAAGATAATCTAAGATAACCTAAGATAATCTAATTCTGTAAAGCTGAATTCAGACGATGCTCCATTATAAAAAGTGCTAAAGAAATAAGTCTGACATGGCTTGTCGTTTAGCAATATCAGAGCGGTATGACTGTCTGCCTTTATATACCACAAATTGTAGTTACTTCTTAGAACTTTATTTAAGTTCAGTATTCTTCCATTCATATTTCTGCATTTTCACTGCCATGGAACATCTGCATGGAGCCTTCTGTTTACCAGAAATGATTATTGTTTTCACACCTGCCACAAACCACAAAGGTGACTAACCAATCTACGAAATATTTAATTATCAAGGTATTAAATAAAAACACAAATAAATGAATCTAGGAGAGTCAAATATTACACATGGTATTTTATTTGTAGCCTATGTATATATAGCCTATATATATATATCTACATTAGAGACACAAGTGATCAACGTCAGCTGGGATAAATGTATCTAGCACAGTAAATGAATGAATAAAGTCTATAAAGAATGTAAGAGAGAAGGTCATTAAGTGCTAAAAGTTTGCACTCAAGTTTACTTTTAAATATGTAGCTATTTCTTCCCTTTTTGTCGGTTCTGCAAAGGTTCATACAGTTTGGAATAATAGATTCTACTAGGACAGTGACATTGTAACAGGCTTCAAACCAGCTTTTAATTAAGCACGTAAAGCATAGCTTATGTGAAGCAAAAAGATTCATAATAAAAGTACAAATGTTCAAGTGGCCTTGTTTGCATCATAACCGTGTGCTTAGGCTTCGAATCATATTGATGCCGAACAGTAATGGCTTTCAGACTTGACTGCATACAGAGTGACTTATTGTCTCTGTTCATTCTATATCTAATGACAACAGGAATATTATACACTATGGGCACCATTGGGCAAAGAATGTTTTTAAGCTTTCATCAATATAATCAGAATTGAGGCAGTGACCCTGGATATAGCAAGCTATGCTTTTAACAGCTCTATTGACAGAACATGCTTTATTGTGGTGTGCTTCCTGAAGAGATAATGGACGTGCATGTTACTGTCACTGTGGTAGTGGTTGGAGTGATCTGCCAAATGGAGGACATGGCTTGGGGGATTAAGCTTGAGGGCAGGACTTAAGAGGTTTAGGAAGTTACTCTTTCTTTGGTGAGACTCAAAGGGTTTACGCTACAGACTAGGATGCAGTACATTGTGTGCAGTTACATTGTAGGCAGATATGTAAATGATAGTGTGGTTTGATTATACACTGTGTCTTGCCACAAGAGGGCATAAAAATGTGTTTCCCGCAGTTCTATTAGAAAGGCTCTTAGAGGTTACTTTTGAGTAGTGTACCTCTTGGTGAGATTTTATTCACTGCTAGAGTCCCACAGCTGGGTCTGCAGATCCTTCACACTTAAGAGTTTGCTGAAGCTGGAACCCCA
Organism: Parotocinclus haroldoi; assembly: GCA_034779995.1. Taxonomy (NCBI): domain Eukaryota; kingdom Metazoa; phylum Chordata; class Actinopteri; order Siluriformes; family Loricariidae; genus Parotocinclus; species Parotocinclus haroldoi. The sequence goes on from JAUZST010084658.1 coordinate 8,198, forward strand.
ACTGGTTCCATAACTGCTTGATTGTAAATATCACTACTTGGAATGACTGAATGTCACATGCAATGGTTCCCAAGAACATCATCCCAGCAGTTGGGGCAATGCGTCACTCCACAGCAAAGGCAGAACTGAAGTGCTCACCACAAAGTCACTATACTAGAACTAGATTGGTCGGAGCTACACACCTGGAGTCATCTAAAGACAGCATGTTCCCATTCTATAACAGTCCAGGTTTCTTTGGGTGATTGTCCATGGTAAGGCAAGTACTGGATGCTGCGTTGGCTGTGGTAGCCTAGCGGTTAAGGTACTGGACTTCAAATCCCACCTCTGCCAAGCTGCCACAGTTGGGTCCTTGAGCAAGGCCCTTAACCCACCATTGCTTGAATTGTAAGGCTTGATCCATAAACCCAGAATAAGACCTGGCAACCATTTTTTTTTTACCCCCTACACACAAGCGCAGACTGCCAAATCCGATTGAAATTGGGTAACTGGTGTACATGCTATGAGTAATCTGATTACTGGTATAAAATCCAGCTGTTTTACACCATACAGTAGTTTGAACATTTCCATGAGTCCCTATTGGGTCAGCGAGAAATGTATTCAAATTTGCTCCGAAAAAAATGCTCACAATTCAAAACGCGTGACACACAAACGATTTCCTTGAGTAACTAATGTTTATTCTCTCTATTCTTAGGAAGGAACAGTTTGCTTCTTATCTATATATCGTATGATATTTAACCGTAATGGAGGCACACAGGGTTTTTTTTTATACACAATACAATGACCAAGGAAACGGCCTGTTCTGCCAGGCTTTGTGTTTGATCCTCCACCTTATTGGGTTGTGTTCATACCAGACAAAACCGTATTCTCCCTCAAGAACAGCGAGACCAGGATTGAAAATAAAGCCTCCCCCCCACCCCAAGCTGAATCTTCTGTAATCTTAAGCCCTTCTTTAGATGCCCATTGTGAAGCTTTGGAAGTGTTCGCTGGTTTATAACATATGATGATGATTATTATTATTTTTTTTTTGCATTGTCCCTCGGCTGCTTAAGCTTAGTCAGTACGTTTGTTTGCAGAATCGGAGCAGAACGAGCCATGCTGAGCTGTAATAATACAATGTCTTGCTGCTTTGTGTGAGACGGGGTTTTTTTTGTGTGTGTTTTGTATTTTTTTATATTTAGTATTATAAACCTGAGTTGTTATAAATCTGAGGCTTTCAAACGCACACTGTGCTGCCATTTATGAAAGTGTTAATTCCCTTTACTCCTGCTCTTAGAGTAATGAGCTTTAAAAGCATTTTTCAGCAGCAGGAATAGCTAAAAGATGCCCGGAGATCAGGTCAACTCCTGTTATTAAACTGATTTGAGCTCTGAGGATGCAGACAGGTTCGTGTTTTCTCTCCTCTAAACACCTAGTTGACTATTCTCATCTCTGAATTTCTGGGGAACGCGTCAAGTCTGTAGAGCAGCGTTTATTTTGAATCCAGTTTGAGCCATGTATGTATTTGTATATAAAGCTCTTTGTCCAAAATCACATCATAGGTTCTGGAATCTTTATGTTGGACTTAGCAGTCTAAGCATCGAGGCTTTTAAAACTTCTAAGTGGTGTTGGATATGGTTGTTAGTAAGGCTTTGCAGAGACCAATCAGGATCTTCCACGGCAAACGTTTACAGCTTTTTCAAGAGTGACTACAACTGATAAGGGTTCATTCAAGAAACCAAGTTTTAGGGATCTTGCTCAAGGGCCCATCAGTGGCAGCTTCGGCAGAGCTGGGACTCGAACCCTCAACCCTCATCAATACAGCTTCAGGTCCGTAGTGATTGAACTTTTCGACCCGAATTTGATTCGAATTTGATCAAAGTATCATCTGCCACGACATTCAACAAGATAATCTTCCTAACTTCCCAAATGTCTGATTTATGGCCGATTAAAAATTTCAGACTTATCATCTGATTTTGCCCGATTACGATTTTCTTACAGCATACTGAAACGTTAAAGTTTTTTTTATTTATTTATTTTTTTTGCAGCCTTCATTGCTAAATAAAGATAGCAGGTGCTGCTGACTTGTGCTTGGCTCTGATGTCTCGTTAGCCTTCATTTTAATCTCTTTCCCTTTGTTAGTTTTGTCAAATCGGCATATTTGCGGGTGCTCTTTCAAAGGTCTTACTGTATCGTGTTTTCAGATAACATCCACTATGCACAAACTGCAAACAGCCCACTCTGAAACACTTTCTCCCTGAACCTGGGGTTGTGTCTCAAATTGATGCCTACACCCTCATTAGTGTCCCTCCTGATCATTGAGGCGGTGATACCTATACCTCCTCAGTTGTAATAAACACTGAATTCGTTGCCTCTAGAGTTGTGTTCCAGGAGCAGGGTCAGGCCCATGACATGCGTTGTCCTGTGTTGCTGAATTCTCGTTGTTATCATCCGCTGTTTGTCTAACCTTCTTCCTCTTCAGGTGCGTTCCCAGCGAGCTCGGCGTACGCCAGTCGCGACCGCCTGCAGAGACCTTCGCACGTGGCCACCAAAACCTTCCAGGCGCTGCGAATTTTCATAAACGACGAGCTGAACGAGCTCGCAGCGGGACTGAAGGCAGCCCAGGATCTCCTCCGGCCGGGTGGGCGCCTCTGCGTCCTCACCTTCCACTCGCTGGAGGACCGCATCTCCAAGCGTTTCCTCCGAGGAGAGGACCTCGGTGCCCCGCCACGCCGCACCATCCACCAGCGGGCACGTACCAACCTTCAGAGGCTGCAGGAGGATGAAGAAGAGGAGGAGGAGGAGGAAGAGGAAGACTACGAGAGAGGGAGAGAGAGCAAGCACTGGGTCAGACTCCAGAGGAAAGTGGTGGTGCCCAGCAGGGAGGAGGTGCAGGAGAATCCGAGAGGGAGGTCCGCTAAGCTCAGAGCAGCCATCAGGCGCTAGTGGAACTTGTCCGATCACAGACGGACCTGGATTGAAACCCATCGGTGCAGCTGGGTACAAACCCTTTCAGCTAGTTCCTCGTGACTGCAGGTGTAAAAGAGAAGCCATTAGACTGCTAGGGATTCATAGTAGTACATTTTCAGCGAGTGGTAACTGCCCTTTTCACCCCCACCCCTTTTTTTTTTTTTTTACACAGGCTTTTGAGACTGGCACCTGGACACTGCTGTTTTCTGCAGCTGCCACCACTGAGGCATCACACAATGTCTAGGACATGAGAGAATTCACTTTTTTGGTTGATTTATGGGATTTGTAAGAATGAAAAATATAAACGAAAGATTGGACGAGTGAATATTCCTGATGATTAAACTACTAAAAAGATTAGGCTGTCTAACTATATATGATAAGAGCAAAGGTGTTCCCCCACGGAGGAGATTCCCTAATCTGCCGCGACAGTAACACAGATCCGAGCCCCAGAAGTGCCCTCTGGCCAGGTCGGCCACCTGGCTGTGTTTAATGGGGCGCTAGTCTTGAGTCATAGCCTGTGACGGCTATGGAAATGTTCAAACTGCTGTATGGTGTGAAACAGCTGGATTTTCTATCAGTAATCAGATTACTCATAGCATGTACACCAGTTACGCAATTTCAATCGGATTTGTCAGTCTGCGCTTGTGTGCAGGGGGTAAAAAAACAAATGGTTGCCAGGTCTTATTCTGGGTTTATTTGCAACGGTCAAGTGGAATCTGCCGACCCTGAAAGCAAATTCAGACCCGCTAAATGGCTGCCAACACTTTTGCGGGGACTGAAACACGACACGTACTCAAGAAAAATAAGGAGTTCGATTATTTCATATTCCAAAAACGGTCACGCCTTTCTGAGATTATTGGCTGGCTGCAAAGTAGGAATCTGATTATTGCTCGTGGGCTTCCAGTTATCTGTTTACTCAAGTGCATGTAAGCTCGTGGATCGGCTTTTCTGCCGATTATTTAGTGCATGTAAATAGCAGTGACGGTAAGAGGTTCGGTATCGTCTTCTGTTAGGAAGACATGCACTAGACACGTCGTCGTCTCCTGCTCAGAACGTCTGCAGCAGAAACGCTGGAGGGAAGCCACAGTACTTTTGGGGTTTAGTGCTTGTAGGCTGCAGTGGGAGAGAACTTTGGGGTCATGTGGAACAACTGGAGGGGTTTAATCTCTTCCTGTGAGGTGTAAGAGGCGCGCTGTCTCTACCGTCATGTCGAGGAGGGTGTTTGAAGGACTGCGATTATGTGGAAGTACTCGGGCCTTGTGTGAGTTTGTGAATAAGCGCATGGGTGTGTGCAGGGGCCTGCAGGAGGCCGTGTGTAGATGCGAGTAGAGATTATGTCGAGGTTGAGTCTGCGGCATCTCTCCTGGCTCTGTGAGCCTGATGGATGAGTCACACACCTGCAGGACGCAGATGGGACTTCAGCTGCCATGGTGATGCTCTGCGCCTCGTGCACTGTACTCGCTGAAACTCTGAGTCACATCAGATCTGATTAACTTTGCATAAACACTTCATTCCTGAGACCCCACACACCCCTCGTATGCGCCCAATGATGCCGGAAGAATCCGAAATCCGCCGCAGATCCCGTTGGTAATCCAGGATTAAACCCCGGGTTCTGATAGAGTTTTTGCGTCCGGATTTTAGCCATCGCTTTCAAGCCGCACTTGTGTTCCTCCAAATCCTGTTTGGCCTCTTTTTTTTTTTTTATTTAGTTTGATTCTACTCGAAGTGGTTCTTCTTGATGTCTTGAATTTTTTGCGTGCAGGAGTCGGGAATAATTCGGCCATGATTGGTATAAGGGAGGGGGTGGCTGGGTGAGGGGGGGATGTCCCTCGGGTTGCGCTCCAGATCCCTGTCCTGGGCCTTAAAATGGGACTAATAATGTCCTTAACTATATCTTAAAAGCTGATCCTCTTATCCTCTCTACTCCCTCGCTTGTTTCAGGTAATGAAACGTACTAAAAGCAGACTAAACTCCAGATGAAACTCGTGCGTGTTTAGGACCCGAACAACAGACAGAAGTTAAAACTAACAGATTAAAGTCCAGATCGTCCACTCGAGGGAGCTGACCGCTGCCGTGTTCCTGTGACGTGCATGAGCTTTTCGCGAGTGCTAAGATGACATTTAGAAGTGAGAGAGGGGAAAAAAAAAAACCCAGTTTGCTTGGCCTTAGTTTGTACTGTTCTGCTTGGCGTGAATCAGTGGTGTGCCATTGCCTTAAATACGCAGTGACTCAAAACATGGCAGCATCTCTGCGGGAGCCTGCGAGCGCTGATGAGTGCTTTGCAAATGATTCGGGGCTTTTTTGAGCAACTCTCTTAATTGACTTGGGCGGATTGATTTTTGAGCGCCGTCTAATGAAAGTTGCTCTATGTCAAATTAGAATGATCTTTTGGATCGTTTCTGCCTTAATGCTGGATCGTAGGCAGCCTGTTAGCTTGAGGAGAAGCAGAACTGATAATAGATTTGAATAAGGACCAGGATTAGGATTAGGGTTACTAATCCAGCTCAAAGCCAGAATAAAAAAAGAACCCTCACTCTTTAATTGGGTCAGCCTTTATTGCAAGTCATTCTCGATTAGGCGTGTCTGCTTCCAGGCAGGCCAAGCGTCACACAGAAATGAATTACCGGGTCTGAGGGAGGGGTGTCCAAGTGGGGGGTCCGAGGTGGTGGGCTAAAGTCCTCTGCAGAGTAAATATTACAAAATTACAAAACAAAGGCCATACCATAGTACTAAATCAATACACTGGCACTAATCAATACAATGGTTCATGATTGAATCAATACAAAGTCAACACAATGATACTGATATAAATACAACCATGGTACTTAATTAATATAATGATTATAAGGTATTTAATCAGTAATTGGTAGAGCATATGACTGCAGATCAAGAGGCAACCGGACAAATACTTAATCAAGACAGCGGTAACTAATCAATAATTAATAGTGATCCTTAATCAATACTTCATTAATACAGTGGTACTTGATTAATTCTTAATTACTACAATGGTACTTCATCAGTAATTAATATAATAATTAACTGTTACTTAAACAATACTCAATCAATAAAGTGGTAATTCATCTGTAATTAATATAATTATAATTAATTGATTCTTAATGCTTAATACAGTGATCCTTAATCAGTACTTAATTAATACAGTGGTACTTAATTCTTAATTACTACAATGGTAATTTATCAGTAATTAATATAATTCTAATTAACTGCTACGTAAAAAAATACTCAATCAATACAATGGTACTTAATCTGTAATTAATATAATTCATTGATACTTAATCAATACAGTGGTCCTTAATCAATACAACAATAGTACATAATCAATACTTAATCACTACAATGGTGATTAATCAATAATTACTCCGATATTTCCGATAGTTTCGATATTTGCGCATTGTTTGGTTAACTTTTATACTTTTTATTTGTGATTTTATGTTTGATGAGTTTATTTTTTTATTTATTTATTTATTTATTTATTTCTGTCCTGCTGATTCTGGTGATTATTTATTATTTATGATTATGTTTTTTCCAGTGATTTTTTTTTTCCGGTGATTTGCAGGCTCTTATCCCTCTCACGGCCCCTCAGAGGGCAGAGGGGACAGGTCGGTGATTCAGAGGGGACTGGTCGGAGTTAAAAGGACCAAACTTTGCAGGACTCTCTTCATCCGTCCTCTTGTCGTTGCCGTGGAAACTATACAGCAGGTCTAACTAGAACTTCAAGCCATTTAAAACTGTGGCGTTCCTAATCGTGACATGATCTGCCACAGTCACGCCCGCTCCCCTTGCAGCCACGCCCCTGTCACCCCCCTCCCCCCTCCCTCCTTCTGCCCCAATCCCACGTCAGAGCCTCTCTCCGAAGCAGGTCTGCATGCTAATAGAAGAGCAAACGCCAAGCGCCGAGGCTAATGCTTTGAAATGTGAGACAGCAGCACCACGGGAGCTCTGCTCATTTAGACCCTAATTATTTCTTATCTTAAACGGCGTCCACCTGCTTATAGAGGGACTTTAACAGGATTAGGACATAATGGAGGGATTTAAAGACGGGATTGCCCACTAGCCTGCAAATTAGATTCAGAATAAAGACATAACACATAATACGTATATCAGCTCGTCACAGCTCTCAGTGTCTGCTGCTTCTAAGCAACACATTTTGGCAGTCTGAATAAACATTTTCATCTGTTTATTCATTTTATTGTTTCGATGTCATTTCTATCAATGAAGGGGTTCGAGTTAAAATGTCTGTAATATTTTCTAGACGTTTTGTACCGTTTTCTTGTGTTCGTAATGGTTTAATCGCGGACAGAAAGATAGAAACGCCACGCAATCCTGCGTGCGTGTGTGTGTACGTACGTGTGTGTGTGTACGTACGTGTGTGTGTGTGTGTGTGTGTGTGTTGGCTCATTTCTTGGCTCTGCTGCAGGTTTATTTTTGGCTCTGCCTCTCCTCATGGTGAGAGAGTTGGCTCTGTGTGGTGATCGTGGAAACGTGACACATCAAACTAAACCAACTAAGTTTGTGACGGGCGTTGTTAGGATGCTGATGCCTTTTTTTTAACGCCCTGCTCCACAGATCTTACGTACGATCAGGCACGATGTTCCTCCTCATGTCTCTAATCACAGGTTCGTCACTGAAAGCTGCCGACATGTCATACACTAAGCAATTACTTCTAATGCGGATATTAGAAAACGGACAACCATTTGCCAGTGCTGCACAAGTTCAGGGTCGGATCTTGGAGTATAGCTGGTGGTTTTTGTCATTTGCTGTGTTCTCCTGAGTTCATCGCACCTCCTAAAACAAGTTAGGGGGTCATTAAGCAAGTCTGATATAATCTTCCGTTCCAAGCACTCTATCCTCAGGGACAGAGAAGGGATTCGAACCCTGGACCCTCTGGTTGGTGCAGTCGGCGCTCTGGATTGGCCTAGGGCTCGTGGGTGGCTGCTGTGGATCCAAGCCTCAAGAGAATAAATTGGAGATAAATTAATACCAACCAAGTTTTTTTCCTTACAACTTTTAGGGAGTTTTTTCCTTTCCACTATCGCCCTAGACTTGATCAATTTGGGTATTGGTCATTTAAGATAATAGAATGTTTTAAAGCTTATTTTTTGTTTCGTCGTAAAAAGGCCCTATATAAATAAATATGACGACTTTCATTCCGTGATGCTGGAGCAGGTGATGTTAAAGTTCATGCCCTGAGTTAGGGCCCTTTAGCCAATATCTAACTCCGAATAGTTCGGAATTTGCCTTGCTGATTATATAGTATTATTTGTGTGCAACTCTGGGTAAAGTAGTCTGATGCATTTTATCCTATCTATCCTGACTTTTCCTGGTCCGGGTCTTATTTTCAGATGACATGGGGCACAGTCAGGGGATTTTCTGTTGACTGTTCGACCCTCCCTTAAACGCATTTAATTATGCCTGTGTGTGAGAGTCAGAAGTCAGACAGTCAGACCACCGGTGCTCGAACCCAGGTCGTTTTGGTGCTTTATTATGGGTAAATATAAAAGAACATAGTGGGGGGTTTAATCTGATTTACTGCTCACAAAAATAAAGGATATTTTATTAGGGGTCATTTCATTTAGAAATATCCCTTAATTTGTGTAAGCAGTATATTAGACCTCCAAAGTAATTAAATTGCTTGTGTGCGTGCGTGTCTGCGTTTGTTTTGGTTTTTTGCTTTTTTTTTGGGGGGGGGGGGGTTCAGGTCCCTCTCTTACTCCTCTATGAAACAGAGCAGGTGTTCTCTGATACAGTAGCGTGACTGATTCCGCTCTATTTCCTCTCCACGTCGAATTTTCTCCGAGCCACAATTAATATGGTCATCCCTCTCTCTCTCTCTCTCTCCTTCTTTCTCTCTCTCTCTCTCTCTCTCTAGCAGCTCGCTGGCACGCTAGCTATGCTCTAATTAAAACTATGAGTCAACAGAATCCTGGGGCAGGTAATGAGATCCACACTTCCATTGGCGCTAATGAGCTATGATTAGAGCCTTTTTTCGCCGATTATGTGAAATCCACCTTGGATGGTGGGAAAGGTTCGCTTTGTAGGGGGTCAGCTAGTGGAGGTGGAGTCACCTTGGAAAAAGGGAACTTCTGTCTGAAGAGATTTGGAATATGACCAGGACCTGAAAAAGGAGCAAAAAAAAAACAAACGGCAAAATAAATTACAATTAAAAAATAATTTTTAAAAAAATGAGCAGGAAATCAATGACGATAAAGGTTAAGGGAGTTATTTCATTTGTGCTTGATTTAAAAAAGGGTTAAGCGGTCTATTTAATGTACTAATATTTATTTCGGGCTTTCAAATAAACTACATAAATAACTTACTCGATGTAACAGAGGAACCTGGTGATTTAAACTTTGATTCTGCTAGACCTCAATCCAATTCATTTTAGACGCTCCCTGATGCTGGGTCATGAATGTCCAGGTATTTATGAATTTCTAGGCAAAAGATTCTCAAACGAACCACTCCATGTCCAAATCGGTCGAATAAAGAAGTGTCCCAGGTCCGAGTTTGCCCTCACAGTGAGGGCATCATAGCAAATCGTCACACGTCAGCCCTGGAGTGTGATAGCATGATAACATTTGCTCATTCTGAATCTACTTGACCTGGAGTATCCACGATACGAGTGTGGAACAGATTTGAGGAGGTCACATTTTTAGCCAAATATCAATTGTATACATTTACCCATATGAAGCTGACCAATCAGAATCAAGGATTCGGTCAGCTGAGCTGTCTCTGCTAAGATTATAGGATTATGGAACAGTTAGAACTGTGGAAAACGGATCATATTTGGTGCTAATGGATAAATCAGACCTGGCAGAAGGTAAACGATGCTGCAGTTTGTATTGCAGTTTGTACAGAATTACAGCTTCGGGGTGCGTGTTCTTGCATAACGTTTAAGCTTATTTACAGTTTTGGGGATGGTTTAGTGTGTCGGTATTATGTTGGTAAGTTGTTACGTCGCTAATATGCTGGTACGTTTTTATCCTGCGAGGTTTCGCTTCCGCTAAGTGCTGCTGTATTCCTGCGCTGCCTATTTGCCTGTGTACAGTCACGCCTGGATAGGCCTCTGTGTGTGTGTGTGTGTGTGTGTTGGGTGGGTGTACTCCCTCAGTGTGGGGAATCACCCTGCTGCATGAATCTGTCAAAATAAGTGAGCATAGCGATGTTGGAAGCAGCTAATGGGTTTTAATGCACTCGTGTTTTCCCGCTTACCTCCTCTCGTACTGCTTCTGATTAGCGCCACCTCATCTGTCTTCCAGTAGCCCGATTGTGTCAGACAGCCGCCTGAAACATACACACCAACTTCCTACCGTAGCGTACGCCCCCGACAATCACGTTCTCAAATCGTAATTCATGAACAACCATTAATCAGACGCCGTTTGTGTACCGAGCTCGCTTTGTGCCGAGAACTCTCGTCATGCCCGAACAGGAAGCTTCGGTCTGAAAATACACCAAAAGAGCATTCCCAGCGTATGTTCCTTATTTACCCGTTTTTTATTAAAGCGCAAAAACTTTTTCTTTGGGGGGAGGGGCTTTGCTGTGAGGTCGTGTTGTGTTGTGTTATTTTGGGACTTCGAAACGGTGTGATCTGGCTAATCACCGTGTGGCCATGAGGAACAGGGGTGCAGAATCATTTCGTGGTCTGAACTGCAGAGGTGTGATGATGTAATGACAACACTGCAAAATGGAAATCACTTCCCAATAGAGAGACCGAATGGATTATTTAAATACAGTACCGTGCAAAAGTCTTAGGCCACCATTAGATTAGATATAGCCTTGCTTTAGCAATGACCGCACACAATTCCGTTTGTCTCTTTAGTAGAATGCAACCAGAATATAAAGGCAAATGTGTGTGACCTTTTCTTTCGGTTGAGCAATAGCAGGATCTGGCAGCTTCATCAGGACCCTTTGACAGTCTGAGGAAGCCTGATTGGTATTTTTTTTGGAAGGGCAGGTGACAAGAAAGCTCTTAGGCAATGCTTAGGATGTGCTAAAGCTCACAAAGACTGAAATGAAGAGAAGAATTATGAAGTGACGAATCAAAACAGATGGCCGACCGGATGTTCTGTGTGGTCTGAGCAGAATCCTTTTGTTTTTAAAGAATGTCTTTTATTTCAGGGCTGCAGTTTAAGTTGTAACCTGCAAATACAAATACATGATGTCATCATCGTTCATTCAGGGGTAGCAGCGCTGCCTCACACCAAGAAGGTCCCTGGTTCAATCCCAAGGCATGTGGGTTTACTCCAGATACTCGAGTTTCCTCCCACAGTCTAAAGACATGTGTGTTAGGTAAACTGGTGTCTCTAAAGTGGCTCTTAGTGCGTGCACCCTACGCCCGACTTGCACCCCATATAGGGTTGTTCCTGCACTTGCGCCAGTTGTTGACGGGTGGGCACCGGTTGGGCCGCGACCCCGTGTGTATTAATCGGAAGGTAATGGATGGATGGATCGTTCACTCATTCATTCACTGGCTTTCTTATTCGCAGGCAGGCTCGCGGACACAGGGCACAAGGGAAGAATAACTCTAGACAGGGCGCAAATCCATCACAGAGCACACACTGACCTGAAGTTAACCCTCGTGGACACGGGAAGGACCCAGACCGGCCCACCTTGGATCGAACGCAGGACCATCCCGCTGTGACAAGACGAACCTCCCGATCCACCGAACCTCCCTAATATACTTTGTGACTTTCTCAAAGCCAAAAAGGGAAATGGGCATCATTAGTAGCTCTCTCGTTCATTTCTTTCTTGTTTTTCTGGTTTCATGCTCGCTCTTCAGCAGAATTAATTTTCATTGAATAGCTGAGCTGCTTAACCTGTTTGATCAAATATTAATTGTTTCTTTCTGTGCGGTAGAACTATTTTAATCAGACCTGTGGATCACACCTTTGGAAGGTGAGCTGATGCATAATTCCTGTATGTACAGCCGTAATTATGCAGTGTGTGTGCGCGTGTGTGTGTGTGTGTGTGTGTGTGTGTGTGTGTGTGTGTGTGTGTGTGTGTGTGTGTGTGTGT